>LZPO01055447.1:47348-60330 GCA_001675575.1 Neotoma lepida
ACCAAATGGATTAAGGGCGTGTGCTAACTTGCATGGCTATTGTTTTTCTATTAGTGGCAGCCCCGTTTTTCCTCTGACCCTCAGATAAATTTTATTAGGGAAGACAAATAAAATATCACCACATATATCTCTCTAAGGATGTACCAGGTTTTTCCATTTATCCTATAGACAACATAACCTGGCAACTTTCTCCTAACAGTTGGCATTGCTTGTCCCTTGTCCTTATGTCTATCTACTTTAACTTCTTGGGGTATTGGCACAGTTATTAGAAATGAGGGAACTGTGGTATTTTATGATTCTGCTTCACTCCTTGTTCCTTGAATGTTCTCATTGACTTCTGATATCATCTGTTTAATAACATTTCTTTAAAACTCTGTGTTTAAAAATCATTCTTCCAGAGTGGTTTTGCAGATATGTAATATTAAACTTCATGACTTACTACGAGTCATTCACACCATCAGTATGATCAGCATAGTGAAAGGAAAGAGATAACATAGCACAACTGCTCCTGGGACCACCCCAAGAATTATGCAGCAAACTGTCCACAGGTCCTTACCAAGTGGATTAAGATCTCCAGGATCTTCCCACCAGGATGACCATTTGTGCTATTCTCAGGCCTTGTTCCCTGAGAAAGTTGCATGGCTCTTGCCAATGTGGTGTATAAAAACAAACAAACAAACAAACAACAACAACAACAACAACAAAACTTACAAAGGAGAGACATTGTCCTTGGTTCAGGGGATTTCTCTGAAGTCTTCTCTGGCTTCCCAAATCACCTTGTCCATGACAATTTTCTCTTTCACTCTTTCTTTCAGCGTCTGTCTTAATGAAGCTCCTCTCCAGGTCCAGGTTTTAAAGTATAGTTCTCCTTCCCTGTGAGGCTCTGTTAAGCTGTTTAGAATCAACTGTTTTGTTGCTTTCTAATGCTCTCTTACACGAAGGCCTCATGTTCTCAAAGTCCTTTCTACCAATAAAGCTCATTCCTGAGGGGAATTACATGTCAGGGACGTTTTAAAACCCACTACTGAAGCTTCAGTCTCATCCTTTACCCTCCCAGTGCTTCACACTTTGCTGATTTGTGGTAATTCTTTAGGCTGATGTAGGGGAGATCTCCTTTCTGCATGCCTTCCTCTCATTTTGGCTTTGGCATATGTGATAATGGAACCTGGAACTACAGAGAATGGATGATAAATGATAAACCCAAACATTTACCCCTGTAGCTGTGATTTTTATCTGGAACATCACCCAAATGCCCATTTATTAAAACTTGGATACAAGCCTGCAATATTGTTAGAGATAATAAACTGTTAGGTGGAGAATGGTTGAAGAGAGTTGAATCACAGGGGTAAAGCCTTTGAAGGGGTCAATTTTGACAACAGTCCCCCTTTTGCTCTCCATTTCCTCATTTCTATGAGGAGAGCAAACCTTCCATTTCTCATCTTCCCACCATGATTCACTCTGTCTCCATGGCCTCAAACAATAAAGCCAAGTGACCATATGCTACATCCTGTAAAACTAGGGACCAAAATCAACTTTCAATTTCCTTCACTTGGTTACCTNAAGTGATTGATAGATAGCTCATTAACCCACAGCATATCCAGCTGTACCTATACGATGTTAAGTGACAGAAAATATGATTCAGAGAGTGAGTGTTTGTGTGTGTGAGAGAAAGAGAGAGAGGTGGATGGGGCATGAGAAGAAACTCCAGAAAAATTCTCCAAACAAAAACCATGTATATTTAATTTCCAGAGTAGAGGGAAGTTCAGTACACATGATCTAGTTTGGGCTGGGCTTTATGAAAAAAAGAATAGAAGAGACAGGTGCAAGGTAAAGACAGTGAAACCATAGCACAGCCTGACATTTTAACTCTCTGTCCTGGTGGCAGGGACAGTGAGACAGAGTGATGAACTTATTTATAGTCAAATTACTATACAGAATGTATTTCATTATAGGCATTAGCCATGTATTGATATGTATACTTCATGTGGGAGTCTGAAGGAATAAATTGGTTTTAAGGCCCTAAAGACATAATGTGTAAGTTGTGGATGTTCAGAAGCTTGTAGAAGAGACTCCACACAGAGAGTCATCCTAAGAGAATGTAGCTAATAGAAATAACCCACAATGTTTTACCCTTTGGATACACACCAATAGTTAGTTGCCTTGCAAACAATATTAAATTTACCACTGAAACAACTCTTGCAGATGTATCTCCTCCCTTTCTTTACATATTTAGAAACTGTTTTAGAGAGCTCAGTTAACTTGCAATTGAGTGAGCAGTTTGAGTGGTGCTTCACACTGACATCTGTCAAGCCAAAAAGACTGAGTGGTCGTCACTTCTGAGTATGTCACCTTATTGCCTGCCATCTTGAAGTAGATAATATCTTGGTCCAGGACATAAGGAAAGTAATTATATTGATAGTTAGGTCTATGGTGATGGGATGGAGCTATTGGAACTTTCTTGTAGGCAGGTAGCAGGAAGGTTAGAGGATCCTTATCCTGGGCATCTATCTACTACTACTCCCTGCCATTTACCAGCTGCAAGTGATTTGAGGAGAAGCTAGAGTACATAGGAAATGAAAGACTAACAGAAGAAGGGCTCCATGATGCAGCTACCAAGAAAGAGGTCAATCCATTCTACTGTGGAACCTTAAAGTGATGCAGTTGTTCAGGCTCCCCCACACTCCTGTAAGTAAACCTTCACCTATGCTCTGTAAGTATATCCAATAAACTCACTGATTTCACCCAGTTGGACACTGGTGTAAGTGCACTTTGGCCTGTTGGTGTAATGTTTTCAGTGAGATGTTTGTTCTCATCTCCTCAGAAAAAAATGTAACAGAGTATGTGTAGGTCCTCAAATCTCACTGTTCAAACAACCAATCTTTGGACAATCAGATCCATCCAAATCTCCCTTCTCTCTGGGCTTTCATTTTATGTTTAATTAAAGTGTGGAACAGCACATCGTGTTTCTCCATATTCATTATTCACACAAAGTTACCAGAGTCACATACAAGTGACAGTACAATATTGAGAATTTCTATGAAACCATAGCGCTCCATCACTATTCTGTATTTACTGCTGCTTAATAAACAGCAGATTGCCATCTCTTGGCATGGTGAAGCCAGCATATGCAAATAANTAAAGAGTTTAGCAACATTTAATTAATTTAAGTCTCATGATTACTTATGTGAGCTCGTTAAAAGCTGTTGATTTTTTTTACAATCAATCCATTATTTTGAAATAATAGTAAGTAGTGTTATTATAATCAAATTATAAATTTTGATAAAAGAGAACACTCACATATGGAAATATACAGAAAGATCTAGCCTTAAGAAGAGAGTCACTTAAAACTGTCAAAACAGCCACTTTTGCTGAATGCAATCAGTTCTTTAAACTGGATTCAAACCCTTGCTAACTTAGAAATGAGGAATATTGCTATTAAATGTAATTACTATTTGTGCAAAAGGAACAACAGCTAAATGAAGTCAATAAGAAGTTCCAGGCAGTTTCTCAAATGAGAAATATTCAACAATTAATAGTTAAATAAAACTACCCTCAAAACCATTATTGAGGGCTGGGAGATAAAAAGTAGGTAAAAAACTGGTAAAGTGAAAGGACAGTGATTGGAGTTTAGTTCCCAGCAGCAACATCAAAAGCAGGCTGTGGTAGTGCAGGTCTGTAACCCGCTGCTGACTGGTAGACAAAGGTGGATTACTAGACTTGGTTGGCTAGCCAATGGAACTACAGTTAGACAAATTCTTAGCATGCCCAAATTGCTAGAATGTCTGGACCAAGTAGCTCTATTATAGACTAGACTTAATCCAAGATCAAATATGACTATTTCATCTTCCTTGCTAAGGACACCTTTCTATGTGCTGTTTTCTGCTTTAGA
This sequence comes from Neotoma lepida, assembly GCA_001675575.1. Taxonomy (NCBI): domain Eukaryota; kingdom Metazoa; phylum Chordata; class Mammalia; order Rodentia; family Cricetidae; genus Neotoma; species Neotoma lepida. The sequence continues at coordinate 51,238 of LZPO01055447.1, forward strand.
CAGGAGTGCATGGAGCAACATGGCATATTCCACAATACCATTAACATGATACTCCTAGATCTTCACTTGCAAGGCAAGACAGTTACTTTGATAGATAAGAAGATCATTTGATTCTTTCACTGTGCAATTCCACATTACCAGACTTACCCAATTTTTTGTCTTTTTTTAAGCACATTTTTTTATTGATTCTTTGTGAATTTCCCATCATGCACCCCAATCCCACTCACCTCCCTGTTCCTCCATATCTACCCCCACCGTTGCAGCATTCCACCCCAAATTAATTACAAGCAAAACAAAACATACAAGCAAACAAACACCTCTTTGTCCTACTTGTCTTGGGAGCTGCAGTATGGCCCACAATAAATATACCCCTTTGTCTGATCAGGCTCCCCATGAAATGTTCATTACAATGAGTTTTTAGTCTGGTTTAAGGCCTCTGGCATACCATCATCACTGGACCTTCACTGAAACTCCTCTTGGGTGTCCTACTGTTGCCCTGTGTCATGGAGATCCTGTGATTATAATTTCACAGGACAAGTTCCTTCACACACTCCAGTAGATCATAGATGGTGTAAACATTAGGGTGGGCAAACCCAAGACCCTGGATGTGGGNCTGGGGGTTCATCTAATTTTTATCCTTGTATTAAACCAGAGCAATGAACACTATCCATGGCCACTGAGCCCAGTGACATGACATAATCACAGGAGCTCAGGATTCTGGAGAAAACAATGATAGCAGCCAGTGGGAAGTCCAGTTACCTAGGACCCTAAACAGCCTGGGCATAGAAAGGAGCAGCTGGCTGCTGAGGATGCTGGGACAGCATTTCAGCTAATGTAGGGAGAGCAATCTCTCCATACAGGCTTGCTGCTTAAATCAGCAATACTCCTCCCTGGAGACACATGTACCCCAAGTAGCACACACACACACATACACACACACACACATGGGTGAATATGCGTGAAGTATGTACATGTGGTGGCCAGAGTTAAATAAATGTCAGATGTTGTTTCTCGGACACTGTGCACCTTGTTTTCTGAGGTAGAGGCTTTCACTGGCTTGAAACTTAACAAGAAGACCAGATTGGGTGGCCAGTGAAACCCCAAGGATATATCTGTCTCTATATCTGGAATGGGAGGTCTGGGGTTTACAAGCATGCCCAAGTTTTTACATGAATTCTGCAGTTGAGACTCAGTTTCTCCTTATTGAGCCACTCCCGACCCCAGCTAGAGACTCTTGCTTGAGCCCCTCTAATCACAACATGTATGATTAGGAAAAAAAGAAGGTAGACTAGAGGAGAACAATGGGAGTCGTGGAGCAGACGATGCAACCTCAGAATTGTGTGTAAAATAGATTGTATCAGGGTAAAGCATAAATTCGCATTTTCAAAATCTTTGGGAGGAAATAGTTTCCAGAGAAATCTATACAACTGTATCTATGCATGCATGTTTAAAATATAGATATCTTTGTCTCTCTCCAGAGATTATTATTTTAGGGTAGACTAAACAAAATTATCTTTTAAGCATTAGAGTGTGTAGCGTGTAAAAACGCAAAAGTAGGATAAGAAGTGACTGTTTCATTGTTGATGATGATTTCTTCTGTGGTAGAGATGAAGTCGATGAGGCTCTAATGAGCATCTAAACAGAGGGATTGCATCCTAGGGCAGGAGTCTTCTCCTGGAGTTTCTTAAACTCAGCATTGCTGGGTTATTTTAAAATTAAATTTTGGTGTGTGTGTGTGTGTGTGTGTGTGTGTGTGTGTGTGTGTGTGTGTGTGTATACAGTGGGACTGGGGGTCTTCATAGAAGCATGAATTCCTTGGAACTGGAGTTACAGGTGTTTAAAATTCCTAATGTAGAACATAGGACTGACACTCCAGCCCATTGATAGAGCAGGAGCAGGAGCGCATCTTGAATGGGTGATCTACAGCTCTGATCAGTGTTATAGATACAGAACCACCAAATACATTTAGTAAAATTGTGTGTATTTAACACATTTTAAATTAAGTGCTATAAAACACCAAAGTTCTAACATGACACACAGCCTTTTGCCCAAATACAAAAGATGTATGGTTAATTTTGGTAGTTTATTTTTATTTTATCTTCCTTCAAAGGAAGCAGAGGAGAGAATTCAGCAAATATTACTGAACAAATATTTGTCTTTCTGGCTACTAAAGCTCTTATCTCCACTGAGGCAATTCAGTAGTGAATCTACAGCCATCTGGTTATCACAGATATAAAATACAGAACTATTGGAAAGTTAGGGTGCTAGCTACACTACCTATCTTATACTATCTTCATTTACCTTCTTCAATTTCAAACAGGTACTCAAGCAAACAAAGAGCAGAAGGATAAAGTGCNTTGACATCACTTTTGACTCTCATTTCTCCTTCTCAGATTGGGGACAATGTGGAGACCTTGCCATTCTTCACAATAGCAACTGGTGAAATTCTTAATCACTCACTCCCCGTGCACAGTGAGCTAAATCAATCTACTTTTGGTGAAGGGCTCTCTCTCTTCTCTCTCTCTTCTCTCTCTTCTCTCTCTTCTCTCTCTCACCTGTCCATCTCCATCTCTGTCTCTGTCTCTCTCTCTCTCTTTTTTTGTGTATGATAAAAAAATGGAAGGGACACATGTTCTTCAGTCAAATTTAATGACTCTCAGAAGTCATATAAAATCAGCAATTCACCAGCAAGCAGAAGGGCCTGGCTAGAATGTGGACTGGTAGTCCTAATGGATTCAAGATGTATTGGTGTGGAACTGGGAAGATATATCTATACCAATATATATTACTCAGTACTAAATCTGATAAACTTTGTCTTTTATGTCTTACTTAATGATGCTTTTGAGAGTTTGATGATTCATCCTGTCATATTTTGCATAGAAATCAGGGAAAGATAGAAAAAATAAGGTTGGGCTATAAAACAAATGTTTTTAAACAGCTTGATCTATTACTCTTAGAAATTTAACCACATTAGAGTTTATGATCTGATTTTTTAAAGCTTCTTATTTCTTTTAGCTTATTTAATACCTATGAAGGATGAATATTTTTTAAATTTGATTGTATGATTTATGCATTAGAAAACCCTATTCATACCCATAGTGAATATAGAAACCAGAGCAGGGACTCAGATAATCTGATTTTATGCAACTGTGTTGCCCTGAGTCACTGAGGACACTGGACCCAGCTTAGTATTGTCTAAGCAGAGAGTAGNGATGCAGCAGCAGATTGTGGTAGCAAAGCAGGAGGCATTATCCTTCTGTGAGGGGCATCCCCTTCCCTGTCAGAGGAGACATAGTACCAACTNTTGAGCTGGGAAGTAGAGGATTTGGTTTCTCCTTCCCTCTCATACCTCTAGAGGCAGCCTGCTGTCCTCTCTAGCTCTTAGACTTTGAAACATTCTATCATTAGAATCCTTGTAGAGCGAATCTTAAACGGTCTTATTAATTGAAAACACCAGGCCAGGTATTGAGGTAAATTCTGAATGATCAGAGAGACAGAACAAGCCACAGTCAACCTCACCTTGCCAACTCCTCAGCCGATCTTGTTTCCTCAGACTGCAGGCTTCTGAGTCTTCACCCAAATGAATCTCAGCTCAACTCTGCTCAAAGCCTGAAAGCTTAAGAGGCCTCTAGCTTCTGGTTTCCACACCTTATATACCTTTCTGCTTCCTGCCACTCCTTTCTGGGATTAAAGGCATGTGTCTTTCTCAAGCAAAGACATGAGATCTCAGGTGCTGGAATTAAAGGTGTGTGCCACTGGAATTAAAGGTGTGTGCCACCATGCCTGGCTGTTTCCAGTGTGGCCTTGAACTCACAGAGATCTGGATGGATTTCTGCCTCGGGAATGCTAGGATTAAAGGCATTGCTACCACTGCCTAACCTCTATGTTTAATCTAGTGGCTGTTCTGTTCTCTGACCCCAGATAAGTTTTATTAGGGTACACAATATTTTGGGGGATACAATATAATTACCACAAATCCTACAGAGTTACATCCTTCACTCTTTGATGTGTAGCAATTTTTTCCCAATTGAAACATTGGTGGGGAGCCTCGTTCCACCTCATAAAGAAAACAGAACTCACAAGTCTCTGAAAGCTACTGAGACTTAAGGGGTTCACAAGGCCCTGCCTCAAGAAGCAGTAACAGGTACCAAGCAGAAGAGCCTCTGACCTGCTAAGGGGCCTGCTATGCCGAGTCATCACCCATGCTACAGCATGCTTTTGGATGACTCAGCTGCATTTAAGTCATCCATTTATGCTTTATGCTATAGATATGCTTTATACTATAAATGCTGTAAATAAAACCAATACACTGATTGATTCCCCAAATAGGACCTTGATGAAATTGTTTCCTTGATCTGTCATTGGTACTATATGTGGGGTGAGTAGATGTGTACTTTTCACAGATAAGCACCATTTCTGGTACCATGTGATCCTCCAGTCTGTTCTCCTACCANTTTAAACTCTTGCTTTGCTTCCTGTGCTCATGATACTTCCCAAAGCCCTTCTCCTCTGTCCTGCCTTACTGCTCATTCCCATGGTGCCCACTCAAATCAAATGTAAGGGCTGGCAGATAAGCTTAAGTTCTCAACCAGAATCTTGGTCCAATGTAGTCAGAAGGTTTTCTCCAGTCTCACCAGGCCTGTAGTCCCGCAGCTGGTTGTAAAATAATCACTCAGAGGTTTAATATTATTGACAAACTGAATGGTCTATGGCAGGCCTCTTGCTAGCTAACTCTTATATTTAAACTAACCCATAACTATTAATCTATGTATCACCATGTGTTCCATGGCTTTGCCTGTATCCCATTTCATGTTGCTCCTTCGGCGGCTGGCTCATGTCTCCCCAGACTCTGCCTTTCTTTTTACTGTCTCTTTCCTTGGATTTCCCACCTGCCTCCAGGCTGCTTTGCCATAGGCAAAAGCAGCTTATTTATTAACCAATGGGAACAACATATATTCACAGCATACAGAAAGACATCCCACAGCAGTCCCAGAGCTCCTGTCCATTACTGGACATCACTTACTGAAGAATATATGTGATCCAGAACTGTGATCTTCATCTTGACATAGAATGTTGTGACCTCAGGCAGCTCAACCGGAATCAGAAGAGAGAAATGTGGAGGAGTGGTGCTGGTACTGTGGGGCCACAAAAGATCTAAGTACAAAGAGGAAGATGAATATCCCAGAGATAATCTCCATGGTGTACTTAATTATATATTGCTCCCAGTTTCCTGCCAGTTTCTCTTCCACAGCCTGATTGGCACTAAAAGCAGACTCATGTGGCTGGACTTAAGAGCCCCTGGGTAAAAGAGAATCACCTGTTCGTTCTACACTTTGCATCCTGTGCTCCACAACTCGTCTTTGTATTGGACTCACACTGTATTCTCCCACCTCATTCCCCATCCCTGTCTTTTTAACAGGACTATCCTAGCCATACAGAAGACTTCCATGAGAGAGAGGCTATGAGTTTTTCTATAAGCAGATACTTGCTCTGAAAACAGCTCACAGTAACATTGGTTGCTTCCAAAATCTTCATTGCTGAGTATTTACCACATTCTCCTGCCTCTTACACATGTTTTAACCATCAAAAGTCAAAATGAGTCTGACACAAGCAGTTTCTTGGAAGGCATTTGCATACCTTGTCTTTNCATGGAATGTCTACTAATATAAGTCTCTTGGATCTGAGTCTAACACAAGTCATTTTATCCTTCATTTGTCAACCTTTCATTTCTCCTCTTCCCCTAANCCTGTCACCCACACCTGCTAGGCACACCTCCTTTCTTTTTCCTACTTGGTCTACCAAGCTCTTCAAACATGCCAAGTTGACTCCCATAATGACTCAGTTGATCAGTGCCTCCTTGTATCCTTCCATGTGCCATATAGCAAGGAACATACTTTATTCTGGTGCTTTGGTTCCAGTGTGGGAGCAAGCATATGAGCACATAAGTTCTGGTAGACTAACCAATTAGCAGTGTCTACATGTACTAAGAAGAGTCATTGAATGAATATACAAAAGGGGAAAAAGAGAGAAACAAGAGAAAATGTTCTAGCTTCATTTCTGTTGCTTTGACAAATATCCTAACACAATGTAACATGGGTGGAAAGGTTTTCTGTGGCTTACAACTCCAGGTTATTATCCATTAGTGCATGGAAGTCAAGGCCAGAACTTAAAGCATCATATCTGTGGTCAACAACAGAAAGAAAACAAATACATGGAGCATTGCTCTCTTTCTTGTCCTTTCTACTGTTTGGGTCTGATCCATGAGATGGCACCACCTTCATGGCCTGGTTCTTCCTACATCAAATAGCAATCAGATCAATCCCCCACTATAGTGTCCACAGGTCAATCTAATTTAGGCAATTCNTCATTTGAGGTTCTATTCTTAGGTGAATCTACATGGTGGGGAATTGGATTTAAAACAAAGCATCTTTGGAGCAATATTCCCAGGGAAGTGATCATATAAGAATGCTGACAGCAAGAGTGACCTAAGGTTTCCCACATTTGGAAGTTAAGGTGACAGCTAAAACTCTGAGTGTAAATAAAACAAAAGAAAATAATGACAAGACCACCACCATATCCTCTACTTTTTGTTCCTATTCAAAACAATATCACGTGGCTATGATACACATACATTTTCACAGATAGGCACATATGTGACAGATTTCTCCTTTAAAATGTAACCACTCAGGAAAGTTACCATCTGGGTTGCGATTTATAGCCCAATTCCTGATCTTCATCATGATAAGTTCATTGAAAAAATAAAGGCAGCCAAGACACAAAGAGGGGAGAAAGAAGTTTCACCCACAACAGGCAATCAGAGCAAGGACATTTCCAAACTGAGCATTTCCATGAACAAAGCAAGTGTCTGGATTTACACGAAGGGTTTCACATATTCATGTAGGAGTGGACCATAACTAAGCATACTTTGTTTAGGAGCACATTTGTGATCATGCTCAGCTTGCACCATGACAGTTCAGTTGAAAATAAATGAAACTACATCATGAAGATGCATTAGCACAGGATTTCTTCCCTGTAGGTGCCTTAGTTACTAATAAACTCAGAGTACACGATGTGCTCAATGGGACACATTTGAGAACCTACTACCCCATAGCTCTAGTTCCCTGTAAATAACAATGCTTTCTGAGAACTTTATAGTGGACAGAATTGAAGTTTTTATCTGAAAGAAGTTTGCTTGAGGGGCTGGAGCTATAATAAAGCTCAGCTGGTAGAGAGAGTGATTGCCTTGGCAAGCACAAAGCCCTGGTCTTCATCACTAGCACTGCATAAAACTGGGTACTCCAGACATGAGAGCAGGAGGATCAGAAATCCACTGCCATCCAGTTTCAGCTAGCCTGGGGTACATGAAACTATATATATGTTCATTTGGGGCAATCATGTATTACTTAGTGGATGGACTATATCATGAGATCAGCAAAGCAAGACAAGTGCCTGGCCCAGTGAGCCTACAAAGGCAGGTAACAGAGGTTAACTGCTGCATACAACCTCTTGATTTAACCAAGGAACACTGTAAGCAAGAGCTGTATGTGGTTGCAAGCATGACACGGGTATAGAGTAAACGGTTTTAATTAAAGAATATAATACACCCTAAAACAATGATAACGTGTGTAGACTAGTAAAAGCATATGCCAGCAACTGTTATTGATAAGCATTAATGGAGATTTGTTGGTGTATGTAGTGTGTTATACAATCATGTGTCAGGGAGTGCAACAAATGTGTTTTCAAAAGCATCAACATAAACCCAAGCAAATCCCTTATGCTGGAGTAAACCAGCTACAATATCACAGGGGAAAATGGGGGATTTGTCAGCTCCATTATAATCTTCTAGGCCAAAAGATATGTGTGTGTGTGTGTGTGTGTGTATGTGTGTGTGTGTGTGTGTGTGTATGTGTGTATATGTGTGTGTGTTGTTGTTGTTGTTGCTTTGGGATAGGATATCTTGTAGCTTGGGTTGGCTACAAATTTACTATGTATTTGGTGATGATCTTAAAGTTCTGATCCCACTGCTTTTGCCTTTCAAGTCAGGAGATTACAGGTGTGGACAATTTGGTTTATGCAGTGCTGGAGACCTAACTCAGAAGTTCTGGCATGTTAGTTAGACAAGCATACTACTACCTGAGCTACATCTGTAGCCTCAGGACCAAACCTAGCCTAGCATTTCTTTCAAACACGCTATTAGTTGAGCTATATCCCCAGCATCAGAACCAATATGGTTTATATGAGTTGTCATTGTGTCTTCATGTAGTATCCATTGAATTACCCAGATGTATAAATTACATAAATTGATTAATACTATGAAACATGGCTCAACAAAAAGCTGCTTAGAGAATGACATGTCATTATAGATGAAACTGAAACTCAGCATCCTGCTTTACCTGAGTCTTATTAATCTTCCTCAGTGTTTTTGCTCAGAAGTGAGATAAAATAATGTCTTGGAGTAAACTTATTCAGTGAAATATCAGCAAAATGAAATAGCAGCATCACAGGATAATGGAGAGAGAAGGAAGTGTGAAACTCTTTTGTTTTTCTGAAAATACATGCTGCTAATGAGTTTCTAAAACACCATTTTCCCAGAGCTCATGAGAACAAAAGAGCAATTTCAGGTCTTTCGCTCACTGCTGTTGGAGGGTTTCTTGACTGTGGCTGAGTGAAGAGAAGGTGAAAATGGTGCCATGCATAATCNCAGCTGATTTGTTTGCAGCTGCCAAAGTTGGAAGACATGGTTTTGTCTTGGCATGTGACACCAGTTGTCACTGTGTGTGCTTCTGTGCTATGTGCTCAGAGCACAGCAATGCAAATGCAGGTACTTCACAGGAAGTGATCCTCTGAGTGTGCTGGGTACATTTGGAGTGACCAGAAGACTAGAAGATACTTTAGGCAGTGGGAAAGGAAGCACTCACTTATTATCCTAGCACTGGAGAAGCAGAGACAGGCAGATCCCTGGGGNTCCCTGGTCAGCAAGCTCTGCTAAAATAGAGAATTTCAGGCCAGTGAGCAGTCCTGTTTCAGAAAACAAGGTGGACAGCTACTGAGGAACAAATCCAAAGGTAGTCTCTGGTCTCCATAAACACATCA
>LZPO01055447.1:78792-89940 GCA_001675575.1 Neotoma lepida
GTTACTAGCAATACAGGAGCCAGGCAGATCTGGTGACTGAGATGGAAAAACAGCATCTTCATCGGGAGCACTGACTGTTGCCTCTCAATTCAGTTCACAAGATGAAAAGTTCCACCTTTTGACAATCCAACTAAAGTGCCTTGCAAGTCCAGCAGGATGGAATCATGGTGGTTGTGTATATTCAGACCAAAACCTCACAGACAAAATCAATCCTGAAAAATCCTTTAGACCTTTTTCATTCAAAATTCAAGGATTTTTTTAAAAATAAGTTTTTTGTCTTTACAATACATCAAAATCATGAAAAAAGTTTCACTGTATCAGCAGAGGTAAAAATCAGATTTGAAATGATTATAAATGAAGACAGAGAAATGAAGGTCAGACATAAATTGAATTTANTCAAGTGTTCATCAGCAAAGTTTAAAATAATAGGATAAGGGCAACAAGGTCTAAGAAGTACTCTTCAAGTGGTCTTTATTCTGTTGTTCTGTGGACATTTGATTCTGTCTCTATTGAGAGATATATTAACAATAAATAACTTGCTGAGGTTAACTAGTAATTATTCATTTAACTAATTTTTAAAATAGAGTAAATAGAAAAAGCATAAATATTGGTTAGTTTTCTTTTTATTGTCCTTCAGTACAAACAACCTTTACGCTGATCCCTGGGGCTCACTGGTCCACAAATCTTGTCACATATGTGACATGCCCCCCTCTCAAGGNCATTGATGAAATTCCTACTCTCATAAAATAAGATGGGCAGTTCCTGAGGAACAACAGCTGAAGTTGACCTTTGTCCTCAGCAGGCATGTGAAAATACTCATATGCACACTAAGCACATTGCTGATCATATGTGCCAGTGCTTTTCTTTCTCTATCTCCAGACGCAGGTATCTGTTAAACATTTATACACATATAGCCTCTACANACATGTATGCACTCACACGTTTATACACATGCAGTCAGAAGACTAGACCTACCCTGAAATTTATTCCTATCTCTTTTCAAATTGCACACCACAAAAAAAAAACCTACTAATTTTTATATCTCTGTTTTAAGCTTGTGACTGACTTCATTTACAAGAGGGTAAATCACTTTCATCTCTTTGCACCATCCTTTGTGGAAATGCTCATGAACTGTGAGATGATGCCAGAAAGATGGCTATTCACCTCCTTTCAGAGTGGGGTAGCCATGACACAAGCTGCCAACACAGCCATTTCAACAGTCTTAGTCTTTCTTCATATTCTCCTTTAAGTCAGAAAAAAAAAATCTGTCTTTAGAAAATTTGTTTTGTGTTTTCTCTTAAACTTTAGCTTAGATTTTCTCTTAAATATCAGCTTAGATTTCATGTCAGATCCACTCATATGTGTCATCCAGCTCCATGAGTTATGTGTGAATAGTGTTTCGGTTTCATTTCCTGTAGCTGCAATAAAATACCCTAACAAAAGCAACTTCAGTAATTATGGTGAGGAACTCATGATGGGATGAGCTTGATGATGCATCAGGGCACTTTGGTTCTAGAGTCAAGAAGCAGAAAAAAAGAAACAGTGGTACTCACCTCACCTTTTCTTTTCTATGCTGTCTAAAGTCAACATCCCATGGAATGACGTCATTCACATTCAGGGTGGGTCTTCCACTTCCATTATTCTAATCAAGAAAATCCCTCATAGACACACCTAAAGGTAAACCTAACCTACGTAATCTCCCACAAATGTGCCCAAAGCCTGCCTATGGATGACTAGACTACAGAGTTGACACTCAATACTAACTATCACAGGTAGTATATGAGCCCAAAAGTCCATTCATGTGTTTGATGAGTCTAGTGTTGGGAAAACAGAAGATTATGCATGTTAAATATACAGTATTCATAACATACCATCATATAAATACTATCNCTATGTACACATATGGGTAATATAAATAATGGGTATAATGGTAAATAATGAATAATAGAATGTTTCACCCAGTCTGAGAATAAAGAGAAGACCTGGGGCTGAGCATCTACCATGCAGCACCAGTGAGCCAGCAGCAGCAAGAGGACAAAAGAAGTCAGAGTCCATGACCTCTTTTTCTCAGGTATTCCAGCTTCCCTGGCACTGCCCTTAGTGCTGTGATGACTGATCTCATTCATAAAAAATAACATTTGGATGATGGCAGGCAGCACATCCTATTATCCAATGTACAGGAGGATTTTCTTCCTGAGAATAATTGGTCCTGACAGGAAGAAGTGATTCTTATCTTCTGGCAGGGTTGTACTGCTAGCTTTCANATCAGGCTATTGAAGGACATATATTTGGTTCATTAAGTTATTTGTGTACAGCTGCTTCCAGAAGCTTCATCTTCCATAACACCCACAAAAAGTTAAAATCTGATGATACCCAGTGGACCTCATCAAAAACTCCTGCTTTTCTCTTTTCAATGCCCTTGACTACAGTTCTCACAGGGAGCTGAGAGTGCTTGGGGAAGTACTCCTGTCTAGGGACTGTGAGCAGAGTGTCTGCTTTCCCAGAATACAACCAAAGAGGCTGTATTTCCTCTGATCTTATCAGTAACCAGAGAAAGCCACATTGTCAGTGTCAATCTACTGCCTAATTAAGGAAATGTGTATTTTATCCTTATATCTATCCATAATCAGAGCAGAAGAAAATGTCTGACTTGAATCTGTATGTCAGCATCTCTTTTAATTAAATTCAACAACTGCCACCTGTCTCTCTCTCGCCCTTCTCAGTTTCCTGGAATGTACTTGTCTTTTATTTTGTATATACACTTCTTTTGTCTCATAATCAGGACAAACATGTCCAGTCAGCCAGTTTGTTTAGGGGCTTTCTGCCTCATCAAAGCACCTGGTTGTTTGTTTTCAGCCATCAGGACCTGTTCGTTTCTTCTTTTTTACGAACTTCTCTGGAAACTAGCAGGGTCACAGGTGTAAGAATCAATGTAAATCCAGTCAGTTATTTACTTGTTTAAACTGAATAAAAAAGAGAAATACATGACAAATTCTTATATGCTACCTCTGTAAGGTAGAATGTTCTATAAATTAATAGGATCCAGTATCTCTATGTCTACAAATTATTCAGCACATGATAAATATTTACTCTAAGGTCAGGTTACAGTAATTGCAGTAACACATACCAAGTATGTGTCAAATGAGTAATTGTGGTGTTTAAATTATGAATCGACTTGGAGGGCAAAGGGACTCTTTTTTTGTTTGTTTGTTTTTTTCAAGACAGGGTTTCTCTGTGTAGCTTTGGCGGTGCCTTTCCTGGAACTCACTCGGTAGCCCAGGCTGGCTTCGAACTCACAGAGATCCGCCTGCCTCTGCCTCCCGAGTGCTGGGATTAAAGGTGTGGCAAAGGGACTCTTAAGTAACTGCTAAAACATTATTTCTAGGGGTATCTGTGAGGTGGTTTCTGTGAGAGATAAATATTTCAACCTATACACTGGCTGAAGATGGTGACCCTTACTGATTGAACATTATCCAACTACTTGAGGATCTGAACACAATAAAAATATAGGATTTAAGTCAGATGGTGGTGACACATTCCTTTAATCCCAGCACTCAGGAGGCAGAGGCAAGTGGATCTCTGAGTTTGAGGCCAGTCTGGTCTACAGAGCTAGTTCCAGGACAGCCAGGGCTATGCAGAGAAACAGTCTGGAAAAACCTAAAGAAAAAAAAAAGCAGGGCTTGGGGAAGAAACTTAAGCAATAAAATACTTGCTCTACCTGAATGAGGACATAAGTGTGCCCTAACGCCCACAGAAAACTGTGGGACATGACAAATGCTTGAAATCTCAGAACTGAACAAACAGGAACAAGAGGTGTTCAGGATTCAGTGGCCATCTAGCTGTTGAACAAACTCCAGGAGAGGGAGAGACTTTGTCTCAAGGAAAAAGAGAGAGATTTGGATGGCACCAAGGCTATCCTCTAGCCTACAAACACACACACACACACACACACACACACACACACACACAACACCCCTACATAACAAACAGACCGAGAAAAGGAATTTTTTTCCTTTACTTAGGCTAAGACATTCATCTTTTTCTATCTAGACACATTAGTGCTTACACATGGATCACGTGCCTTTGAGCTTTGACTTGAAATTATGCTACTGGACTTTCTAGACATCAGACCTTTGTTCTGAACTGGAATGAAGGCACCAGCCCCTCTGCCTCCACCATACAGATTGGATGTCATGGGGCATTCAGGTTTAGAATACAGTGAAATGGTCCCTCATGCTGATGATAAATCTATATGTGAAGGGTTGTGGTGGCCTTTGTGATGGTTCATATAGATTTTGAACATAACTGGACCTCTAGTAACTTGGGAGTCAAACCTTTGCATATGTCTCTGTGTGATTTTTCTATATTGGGTTAATTTAGGAGAGAACACTCTATCAAAACAAGTGTGTGTGAGGGGACTAGCTCATGGACTGGGGAGCTGAACTGAATAAGTAGAAGCCATGCTAAGCACCAGCATCCACCTCCCTCAATTGGCTGCACATGCAAAGTAAAGATAAACTTTGGGGATATCATNAAACACATAGCTGATATTAGATGAAATTTAACCAGGTCTATTATTTTATTATTCGGCACTTTAATGTGTAGAATTTACCATAGCAGAGTATAGGCCAGGCAGAAAAAGAAAAAAAAATAATCTTTAATGACAGACAAGGAAGAAATTAGAGTTTCATTTTATAATACCTGTATATTTGTGAATTTGCTCCAGTTGCTTGTTCTTTTCTTTTTGAACAAGGTATCCTTAAATTGGTGCTCTTAAATTGTGGCTCCAATGATTCTCACATCTTTGCCCCAAGTGCTGGAAGGAACTACAAGTGTGAGCCATCATGACTGGCATATCAACTCATTGGAGGTTATGTCTCTCAAGTGGTAGCTGTTAAGACTAGCTAATGTTGAAATTTTACACCATATGAATGGTTGAAAAAGTTGAGAATAGAAGTCTCTATTGTGCTATTTAATACATATTTGCAGTGAATGAATCTCCAACTATTAACAAAGGAAATGTTTTGTGCCAAGGATTACACCTTGAAATTATAAATTGATAAATGCCAGCTGGAATCATGTCAATTAAGGTCACACTAAATTAGAGCAGTCTTGAGGAAGAGATGTCGATTAGCTAAGTACAGCTGAAGAAATTATTGGGAAAATGAAACCATTGCTTAATTATTCATCACACATATTGAACTCTGTCAATCAAAACAGTTACATATGTCATCTTTTTACCTGAATTATCAGTAAAGAGTATGTGTGTCATTTATCCCCATAACTTCAGCACTTAATGTGTCCTCTGTCACACTCATACATAGGCCATGCTTACTGCTCGTAAGACACACTATTCACAAAGGTGATGAGCTGCAGCTAGAAAAAGGTCCTTAACTTGAAGGAATGTTATCTATATTGATTATTCATATTAACTGTAATTGGTAGGGAAATGGGGATGGTAGGAAAGTGAGAAAAGGTAAAAGGAGGATTTCTGAGAGGTAGATATAAGGAACTGGAAAAGTACACAGGGAGAAGAAAGGGAAATGAGAGAGAAGGAAAACAGCAAAGTCCTGAAATGTAAAGGAGGAGGTGTGATGTGAGGAGATGTGAGTGAGCAGTCAGAAGCTTTGAAACAAGCATTCCCGTACTCTACTATACAAATGAATACCATGTCTTCCACTATCATTCAATTAAAACTGAGGAATAATTAGTGAAAAGGAATAATTAAGCCAGAGGAAACATACACAGGGAGGGTGTAAATGTGGGTAGAGACANTGAGGAGTCTTCTCTATTTCCTGCTTGTTAGATTTCCTTGTTTGCTTGTGTATGCTGACTCATTTTGTATTTGGTTTTACTTGTTTGTTTGTTCTTGCCATTAAGCTGTTTCCCAGCCATGTTTGGGAAAGGGAATCTGAGAAAAAGGTTTGAATGAACTACAAGCACATTAATTTTATTTCATTTTTGGCCAATTTAACAAACTAGAACATTCATGGCTAAAACTAAAATAGTAAAGAGCAAAAGTGGAGATTCATTTGCACAGCCCTCAGAGCCTCTCAGCCTGGTATGTAATCAGTTCACATTTAGCAGGATCAGTGTTCAGCTGCTTACTTGGCTCTCTCTTCCAGGAAAGGCCTGGTGATGGATTTTCTTCTAAGTTCAGACTCCAGGCTATTTTAATTAAGTAAGGGAANGTTGTTTATCAGTAAAGTTAACATTGGACATGAAGTATCTCTGGACACAAAGTTCTTTCTTCATTGAGAGAAAATAACAGTAGGATAATAGGAAAGAGCAGAGTGACACTTTTCTTAAACAAACCAAGGAGACTTAAAAAACGTTACAAGCCCTGGAGTGAATGAAGAGCACAGGGAAGTGATAGAGGTCAGGTCCACTTTGCCTATCACCTGATTTTAAATTGCCTAAATGTACCAGACTTTAAGAAATCTCACCATCAACTACAGGAAATCAACACTTACTATGGTGAAGGTAGAAACAAGGGTCATTCAGGTCAGGGAAGCAAAAGTTGCTCATAGGCAACAATTAACATTTCAGCTCTGGGAGCTTTCAGGTCGGGTAGATTAAAAACAAATATTAGATTTGGAGGGAACTGTAGAGATCAAAGTGAATACATGATTTATTTTTTTCTGTAGACCAAGCTGGCCTCGAACTCGTAGAGATCCGCTTGCCTCTGCCTCCCAAGTGCTGGGATTAAAGGTGTGCACCACCACCGCCCAATGAGAATACATGATTCTTATTGTGGACACATCCATTAATTACTCGTTACAGTCCTATAAGATGGAGAAATGGACAAGTGAGAGACATCCTAGGTTTCATGACAATGGTGTCAGAGCTATGATAATTCACTCTCGATGTCTCCAGTCCCCAGCATCTTAAAGTGTTGTGTACCCTTTCCTCCAAACAAAACATTCCATCCTGCGGAGAAGCTCGTAATAATTAAAACACAGGGATGAACCCACCTTAGACCACTGGAAATAATTGATAGAGTGCCTGAACTGGCCTGATCCACTGATCACAGGGATGAATACCCTAACTGCCACCATGGAGCCCTCATCCAGTGACTGATGGAGACAGATGAGGGCACTGAACGGATCTCCAGGAGCCCAATCGATGGGAGACAGGGGGCCCTCTATGAGCAAGGGACTAAGAGATCATGATGGGAGGGTGTGCAGAGATGGCCAACCAAACTAGTGGAGATGCATGAACTATAGACCCATGGCTGAGAAGCCCCGATGGGCCCTCATCCAGAGACAGATGGAAGCAGATGCGAGATTCATGGCTGGGTACCATGCANAGCTCCAGGAGTTCAACTGATGGGAGAGAGGAGAGGTTCAATGAACAAGAGACGTTGAGATCATGAAGCCAGCCAAACTGGTGGAAATGCATGAACTGTGGACCAATAACCGTGGAGCACCCCATGGTGCTGGACTGGGCCCCCTGGAGACTTGAGACAGTTATTTGGCTTGAAGTGTCTGAGGGCCACCAGGCAATAGGATCAAGATCTGTCCCTGGAGCAGGGGCTGACATTTTGGAGCCCAGGGCCCGAGGTGGGACACCTGGCACAGTCTTGGCACAGGGAGGAGGGGCTTGCCCTGCCTTGGCTGAGAGTGCCAGAATCTGGGGACTCATCATGGGACACCTTGTTTTGGAAGAGGTGGGAATGGGGGGGTTGAGGAGGGAGGAGAGGGGAAACTGGTGGGGTGGGAGTAGAGGGGAAACTGCTGGGGCAGGAGGAGGGAGGAGAGGGGGATCTGAGGTTGGTATGTAAAAGGAGTGGAAGATCTTTTTAATGTAAAAATAAATAAATAAAATAAAATAAAATAATTAAAGACTTGTGCTGAAGATATAGCTCTGTGGTTAAAAGCACTTTCCTTCCAGAGGACCTGGGTCTGGATCCCAGTACCCACATGGTGGTTCACAACTGCCTTTACCTCCAGTTCCAAGGTATCCAATGATTCCTTCTGACCTCCAAGAACATCAAACACACATATGATGCACTGACATACACGCAGGTGAAGCAATCAAATAGAAATATAAATAAACAAATAAATAAATAAATAAATAAATAAATCTTTGAAGAAAGAGAATCAGAAAGCTATAAAGGGAGGATTGTTAAGATTCAGCATGAACCACTCACTAGTCTCAGGAAGTCCTGAAACTTAGCAGATTTGCAAGCCCATCCAAGGTTATATAAGTAGTAAGGAGAGAAAATTCTAGACCTATCCAGGTAGCTGCAAGTCATGCATAGAGCTCCAGAGTTCCAAGGTTNATGAGTCATAACCCATGCTGGGATGACTTTCAGTGGTGCAGATCTCCTGTAACTAACCCCAATAAACTCACTGGTTTACCAAATTAGACTTTGCTGGTACCTTTACCTTGTTCTGTCATTGTTTGTTGTCTGAGGTGAGTATTCATTTGTGTTATATCTTCATGGGAAAGTTTCACACAGCATGTACTGATGGTAAAGAGCAACTTCTATCCAGGGGCTTCAGGCTGTTTTCTGGGAGGCATATGACAGAGTTCCTGAGACTAGATTGTCTTCACTGTCTGCTTCACAAGACCAGCAGATCAGGTTTCATGGTGAATACTGCAACTTCTGGTGAAGAGTACCACCCAAACGAACCTCCCCATATTCCTTAAGAAGCCATCTCTTGTGTCATGCTGTACTCTGGTCATGACATGGCAGTTGCCCACTTGAATTCTTTCAGCAGCTGTGGTTCCTCACATTTGACTTGCACAAGTTAGGATCTATTAACTTTCCATTATGAAGAGGCTTAAGAGGTATCCTCACTACCCCAAAATGTATACAGCTAACAATGGCTGGCAGGGATATTCTCAGTGGTTCCCCTCCTTCCTATGACTTATCTGCCATTGATAGCTGCTACAGTGGAAGGGTTTGGGGAGACAGGACTCTTTTCAGTTCTACACAAGCAGGTGACGTATGCTGAGAGAGTGCTTTTTCTTCAATGGTGCAGCTTCACATGCATTGCCCAGCATCCTTTAAGTAATCCTAATTAAACCCACTGTTCACTGCAAGAGGTTTGAGCAAAAGTGTTCTTTGATATATCTTTGATATCACATCTGGACTGACTAGACCTTTGTTGACGTTTCCAGGAAAAATGCACAGCAAACAGCCTTAAAGATTACAATGCTTCTCAAGGATAAAGCACTGGCCTTTGCATTTTTTGGTGGTATATTCTAAAAGGGAACACTGGGCAATTAGAGACACCAGGAATCAAGTTAATAGCGAACCATCTCCATCTCCATGTCAGTTTAAACTTTTTAAAATTATTCTCTTTGATTATAAATACCATGACACATTTTATCCCCATCTTTCTTTACCAAACCCATCTTGATGACATCCAAGATGTCATCTTCGCATGGATCAGTTTAGAGAGGCAAGCAAAAATTAGGAATTAAATTATGAAAATTATTCTTTGTCAAATATATGCCAGAACTGCTACAAAGGAGAAACATCAAGGGAACCTGTGCTACACATCTGGTCTGTTATTCACTTCAATCAATATTCATGACAGAGACGGGTATGCCAGGAACTCTGCTACAAGCCAGGAGCAGAAGTCAAGCTTTTGTTCTTTGCCAGCTGTGGAAAATTTGACTATTTCAAAACCTGTATCCACAAAGGAGAGTGAAAACTACTTCTCTCTTAGAGCTATTGTGAAGATTAAATGTATTAATTTATATAAATTCCTTGGAAAATGTCAGTCATGTAATAATAGTTCAATAAATACTAACTGTTAATATTTGGATCTATTACCTGCAAAGTCATTTTCCCCAGTGTCTTGTCACCTGGACTGGTTCCCATGGCCTTTGTTCTAGCCTCTTTGTTTCTGTGTCTTTATCTACCTGCATAGCAGATGCTAAGTTAGGCAAGTTGTCTGATTCTGTTAACACATGCACTGTTAAAGATAGTGAGTTATGACAGATTCTACTTAAACTTGGGGTTTGGAGTAGACTTCCAAAGTTCACAAAGGTGGTGGTCAGCAGTTCAAATATGGACATTATCATATAAAAGATACAAGTCAATATTAGTCAACACAGGAGGATGTTGCAAAAGGAAATAAGCTACAAAAGTGTAGATGGTAAGAAGTTGATGCTAAAGCTGTTGACATAACATGGCCCTAGATGACAATAGAGGGGAAACTCAGTCAGTGTGTATTGACAAATGTCATAATCAGGTCCTAGGTAAAAATTATCCTGGAGATTAATTGGTAGCATTTTAAAGCTACCATACTACCAGTACCTCTTCATGGACAAATGCTGAGTAGTGGAATGGAACTTCAAGGTGGCTGGGAAAGCAGGCAGAGTGTACAAGCAGCCCTCTGTGCCAAGATCTCTTCATTGATCAAACCTGCAACTTGCTAAATCATAAAATGTGGCCCATTAGGCTGAAGCTCAAGGAAATGACATAAGACAGGCATTCTCATGACTTGACACATCATATCAAGACTCACCAATGTTATGCTTTTTATTTTCTTCTTCTGTGATATTCTGGACTTTAGGACTGTGCTATACTCTGAGGAGAAATGCAGACACCAAGACAGAGAAGGCCAGAAAGTCACAGACTTCTGAGGATTTGTAGCCAGTTAATTACTTTAAAGGGAAAACTAAAAGCAGCTGAGCAGTAAGCACCACTGCAGGAGCTTTCGGCTCCTAACATTCTGTCAAGTAAATCTTTCCTATCCCAAGGTATTGAAATACCATCTCAGAGTAAGGATTTTCAATGTGCATGCATTTCTTTTCTTAAAAGGTTAAAGAGACTGGACAGTTTACTCAGTGGTCTAGAGTACTTGCTGCTTCCATAGGAACAGATTTTGCTTCCCAGCACTCGTATCAGTTGGCTCACAATTGCCTCTACCGTCTTCTCTAAGGAATCCAGCATGCACTTTTGGTCTTTGCAAGAACTCACACACTGTAAACACATACATACAAACACACACACTCAAATAAAAGTTAAAATATATCTTTGTGATTACAAAATAGAAGATTGCATATATTGGATCTATAATGCATGCTTTTTGAATAACTAATGATTGCCTTGGGAAAACAACACATATATGCTATATAAGGAAGCAAGTGCCAGAGCTGGATAAATACTGACAAGTACAAAAATGT
>LZPO01055448.1:0-15063 GCA_001675575.1 Neotoma lepida
CATAGACCTGGAAAGAACAATAAACCCACATGGAAAAACAATAAACCCAGGATCTCTAAAACAATCCTATACAATAAAGGAACTTCTGGAGGCATCACCATCCCTGACTTCAAGATCTACTATAGAGCTATAGTAATAAAAACAGCATGGTATTGGCATAAAAAACAGACATCTGGACCAATGGAATCAAATCGAAGATCCTGATATANATCCACACATCTATGAACACCTGATTTTTGACAACAAAGCCAAAANTGTACAATGGAAAAAAGAAAGCATCTTCAACAAATGGTGCTGGCANAATAGGATGTCAACANGTAGAAGAATGCACATAGATCCATATCTATTGCCATTTACAAAATTCAAGTCCAAGTGGATTAAAGACCTCAACATAAATCTAGTTACATTGAACCTGATATAAAGGAAAGTGGGGAGTAACCTTGAAGGCATTGGAACAGGAGACAACTTTCAGAATATAACACTAGTTGTGCAGACACTGAGATCAACAATTAATAAACAGGACCTCCTGAAACTGAAAAGCTTCTGTAAGGCAAAAGACACGGTCAATAAGACCAAATGGTAGCCTACAGAANGGGAAAAGAGCTTTACCAACCCCACTTCTGACAGAGGGCTGATCTCCCAAATATACAAAGAACTCAAGAAGCTAGACATCAAAATACCAAACAATCCAATTAAAAAAATGGGTACAGATCTAAACAGAGAATTCCAACAGAAGAACCGAATGGCTGAAATACACTTTAAGAATTGTTCCACATCCTTAGTCATCAGGGAAATGTAAATCAAAACAGCTCTGAGATATCATCTTATACCTGTCAGAATGGATGAGACCAAAAACACTGATGACAGCTTATGTTGGAGAGGATGCGGAGCAAGGGGAACACTCCTCCACTGTTGGTGGGAGTGAAAACTTGTACTTTGGAAATCAGTNNGGTGGTTTCTCAGAAAACTGGGAATCAATCTACCTCAAGACTCAGCGATATCATTCTTGGCATATACTCAAAGGATGTTCAATCATCCCACAAGGACACTTGCTCAACTATGTTCATAGCATCATTATTCATAATAAACAGAACCTGGAAACAATCTAGATGCCCCTCAACCAAAGAANGGACTCAGAAAATATGGTACATTCACACAATGGAGTATTACTCAGCANTGAAAAACAATGACATCATGAAATTTGCAGGCAAATGGNTGGAACTAGAAAAAAATCATCCTGAGTGAGGTAATCCAGACCCAGAAAGATAAACATTGTATGTATTCACTCATAAGTGGATAGTAGATGTAAAGCAATGGATAATCAAGCTACAATCCACAGCCCTAGAGAAACTAGGTAACAAGGAGGACCCTAAGAGGGACACATGGATCACCCTGGGAAGAGGAAATAGATGAGTACTCCATGAGTAACCTGGGGGTGGGGGATGCAATAGCAGATAGGGGATAGGAGATGAGAACATGAGGGATAGGGAAGGTCAAATTGGGGGAGAGATGGAGAGTGAGAGCAATGAAAGAGATATCTTGATAGAGGGGGCAATTATGGGGCTAGGGAGAAACCTGCTGCTAAGGAAATCCCCAGGAACCCACAAGGATGACCCCAGAGAAGACTTTTAGCAATAGTGGAGAGGGTACCTGAACTGGCCTTCTCCTGTAGTCAGATTGGTNAATACTCTAATTGTCATCATAGAGTCTACATCCAGTAACTGATGGAAGCAGCTGCAGAGATCCACAGCCAAGCACTANGCCNAGCTCTGGGAGTCCAGTTGAAGAGATGGAGGAGGGATTATATAAGCAAGGTGGGGTCAAGATCATGAGGGAGAAACCCACAAAGACAGCTGACCTGAGCTCTTGGGAGCTCATGGACTCAAGACAGACAGCTGGGGAGCCTGCATGGGACCGACCTAGGCCCTCTGCATGTGGGTAACAGCTCTGTAGCTTGGTCTACTTGTGCAGCCCCTAGCAGTGGGACCATGATCTGTCTCTGGAACATGAGCTGGCTTTTTGGAACCTACTTTCTATGATGGGATGCCTCACTCAGCCTTGATGCAAGGGGGAGAAGCTTAGTCCTGCCTCAACTTGATATGCCATGCTTTGTTGACTCCCACAGGAGGCCTTACCCTTTCTGAGGAGTGGATGGAGAGGGGGTAGAAACGAGGTGGGGGGAGGGAACAGGAGGAGAGGAGGGCAGGGAAACTGTGGTTGGTATGTAAAAAGAAAAATATAAGTAAAATTTAAAAAAAATTAGAGGCAATTATTACATCTGTATTACAAATCTCAATTTTGATAAAGAGCATTGTTTGCCAGACATGTGGTACTCACCTATGATTGCCAAACTCAAAAGCTGAGGCTGGAGAATGAGGAGTTTGAGGATAACCTGGACTACATAATATAACTATCAAAATATAAAAAGGTATTACATTAAATAATTCAAAAAAAGATGGCCAATCATGAACTCAACATGCTTATGCTTAGGAAGGGAAAAAAAAATGAGTCCACTATCACAGATGGAGTTTGGCTTATAAATTATTTCATTGTCTTCAAATGAAAGAAAATAGCACCTGTACTTGTGCATAGTCCTACAAAGGCAGAAAACCTCTAAATAGAATTTTCTGTTACAAAGAGCAATATTACATTTCTACAAAATTGTGAGGCTGCCATTCAAAAAGTTTCTACTATTTATTTTTTGTTTGACTAGTAAATCAGAAAATAAGAGAAGCACTTATGATGCTTGTCAAAAAGAGGTTATCTCATTAAATGTAGGCTCATAGCAGAGAGGTGGCTAATGTAATGGTATTTAGGCTACAGGTCTGGGAATCGCTTTTTCTGAAAATACTTCTTGTCTTCAGACACTACATTTTGCTGGACCTTGCAACCAAGCTAATAATATGCCTAAAGACCATTTAAAACCATATAGTCACTCTGCTTCCCTATTGTGTATTCATGCAGTTTAAGTTTAACTTGTCTTTAAGAAAGCAATGTAACCAACCTAACCATGCCTGGACTTCAGATATACTGCTTTTACAACCTNAGCTAAATGCTTAGCTTTAATCTTAAACTATCTACTCTTCTATACTCTAGACCCAGAAAAGTGTATATATCTGTGTGAGTGTGTGTCTGTGTCTATGCGTGTTATAATGATAATTTGCTAAAAAAAAAAAGACAATAAATTGAAAGCAACCTTAAAGAAAACAAGTATTCAGCATAAATGTTGGAAGCATCAAGCAGGTACAGGTTGATAGTATCTGCCTGCAGTTCTGAGTGCTATTTGGGGTCAGTAAAGTAGCATCTTCCCTTGTAAAACTCTATGAAATTTTTCAGTATAAAAGAATTCTTCATTCCTTGTGGGAGTCCAGCTCCCACCTTTCAAAGGGTTCTTGGGGAGAGGAGAGAGGAATGAGAAATTATTAGATAGAAGGAGATAATAAGAAAGGNAGANACACAGGATAGCTTTGGGAGGGCCCTGGGTCAACACTCAGTCGCCTTGAGAATTATTCCAAATGGCTTTTTCTACAAAGCCAAGGGGCAAGGCAAAAGACCTCCCTCTATCAAGACCAAAGCACAACATACAGCCAAGTGTAGACCCTTCAAAACACCTGGTAAACACACACATGGCCAAATCATCCCACTATGTAGCTCTGCTGGGTAAAGTAAGCTTAGATTCTGACCTTGAGTAATTTGGGNCCCCATAATTCCTTTCCAATACCATGTTTTCTCTGTGCTCTTCAATGAATATAGAGCAAAGCCCTTTGGAAGGACAGACAGATATCAAACCACAATTAACAAGACAAAAGACACAGTGTGAGAAGTGGAGAATTCAAATATAGTCTCATTCTTAGTTGTGGTAGTTTGAATAAGAACAGCCCCAATAGGCTTATATATTTGAATACTTAGTCACCAAGAAGTGAAACTCTTTGATAAGATTATTAAGGATTAGGAGATGTGGCCTTGTTGGAATAGGTTTGGCCTTGTTAGAGGAAATGTATCACTGGAGCTGGGCTTTGAGGTCTCAATAGCCTATGCCAGACTCATTTCTTTCTCTGTGTCTCTGACTCTCTCTCTGTCTGTCTCTCTCTCTGACTTCGGATCAGGATATAGCCCTCAACTACTTCTCCAGCACCATGTGTGCCACCATGCTCCCCACCATAATGATAACCTCTGAAACTGTAAGCAAGCCCCCAATTAAATGCTTTCTTTTATAAGAATTGCCTTGGTCATGGTGCCTCTTCACAGCAATGGTACAGCGACTAAGACAATGGTTTATAATGCTCCAAGAGGAAGACTTATTTTTTATTCGTTAATGCAACACTGACACATAAAGAATAAGTTTAAAGAATAAGTTTTGTTTTTTTTAAAGATATCTGTAAGAAAGACAACAATTTGATTTTGGANCCATCGATTTCCTCTCCACTCTTGAACTTAGTGACTGTTTGAATGAATGTTTCTTTATAGTATTTAATAGGTTTCAAAACACATTCTTCTAAGGTTAAATTTAAAATACTTAATTTAATAGCATTTTTAGTGAATCCTTTTATAAACCACATATTACTTACAGTGAGCACTTGTCCAACAGAGTATTCATTTGCAAGGACCAAGGAGGTCCCGTACCAGAATGCCAGTGCATATGATGCGTACACCAATAGATAGGCAATACCTATGGAGATGTTCGCTGTGATAGCTTTCTTTATTCCAACATTTTTAGCTTCTTCTAAATTTTTATTATACCTGGAAGAAAAAGCAGAAATCATTACATGCTTTCATAAGCATTGAGGAACTATGTTAATGTAACAAGTGTTACTTGAANAGTTGGAATGCACCAGCCTTGTAGTACATGTGTTTTCTTCTTTTCTCCATACATTGCCCCTAAGATGTACTATTATTTTATTCCTTCGCTGAAGAGTAAACTGAGGCTTAAACCTTTTCTGGGCTTAGTAATCGTGAAATAATAAAAAATATCAAAAGCACATATCATTGCACACACACACACACACACACACACACACACACACACACACACACACACGAGGAAAACAGGTGGCCATGGTAGCTCTGCCTGTAATCCTAGCACTAAGGAGACTGCAAGTTCAAGGCCAGCATGTCCTACTTGGAGGCGGAGGATGGGAGAAGGAGAAAGTAAGGTTAATGATGTAGGAGGAGGTAGGAGAAGGAAGATGAAAAGGAGGAAGAACGAAGAATTTAGAAAACAAGAAAGGACGAAGGGGATGAAAAACAAGGAAGGAGGAAGAAGAGGAAGGCGTGGAGCAGATAGTTAATGAACTGAGATAGGATGCTAGAAAATCTTAACATCAAGACCTGACGACCTGAAGAAAGCTGTCAAGACAGTCTGCTCACTTGGGGGTGCAAGAGGACAGAAAGCTCCAGGCCAGACAGGGCCACACAGCNAAGTGCTCTCTTAGAAACAAACAAGCNGTATGCTTTATCTTATTTCTATAGATGTGAATTTTAAAATCACTGATCTACAAAAATTATTTTGGCTTATAAATATATAGTAGGAACAGGCCAGGGAAGCTGCAGGCACCAAGTGACAGTGGGGNCACAGACTGGCCTGGAGGTGAGGCAATGAAGAGCTGNAGGCTCTGGGTGAAGGAGCCCAGATCAGGCTTACATTTCATGGAAGAGCNGAGCTATGGAACTGCACTTTGCCAGCATGCCAGGGACACACAAGCTTAACTAAGCTACCAAGCCTACTTGTTCTCTTTCTTACCTGAGCAAACTGATAGAAAGGGCACCCCTGGGAACGACAGGAGGCACAACACCCCAGTTAAAATTGCTGGGTCAACTCTCACCAAAGAGAAAAAAAACAACTTCTCCTAACNAACTAACTCCAGATGGACGAGTCCCAATACAAAACCAAAAACTGGGTGAAAATCCAAGATAGCATGTATCCTCCAAAAATTACCANTCTCATGGGAAGGGATGGCACTGACAGGGACTTAGCTCAAATTCCAAACAAAGAATTAAAAAATATGACTATAATCACATTCACAGACTTTAAGGAGAACATGAACACACTTGTGGAAGTCAATTCAAGATATGAAAATAGGATTCAATAATGACAGAAACACTGAAGAAAATTCATACCAAAATGATGCTCAAAATACCAAACTCAGTAAGTCAAATCAAAAGGCAAGCAGCAGGTCTTACCAAGAGACTGGCTAATGCGGAGGATGGGCTAGCAGGACGTGAATCAAGGTAAAGGAATCATACCATTCAGTCAAAGACATTGATAATTTTTTATTTTTTTTAAAAAAATATAAATAGAACGTGCAAGAACACAGAAAAGACAGGACCAGAAAAGAAACTCCCCATGTCAAGTTATAATTAAAACACTAAAAACACAGAAAGGATGTGAAAAAGGAACNAAAAGCTGCAGGAAGAAAGGGTCANTCACACACAAAGACAGGCCAATCAGAGTAACAGTTGATTTTCCAATAAAAACGTTTAAAACCAGAAGGGTTTGGAGTGATGTAGTTCAAATTCTGAAAGAACACTGCTAATAACCAAGATTATTATACTCAGAAAAACTACCGGTCATCATTGAAAAAGAAACAAAATTTTCCACAAAAAAAAAATAGTCTAAACCTAAGACCGGCAAGTTTGAAACTGCTAGAGAAAAAAAGGTAGGATGTATACTTGAACAAATGGGCCTAAATAAGGACTCTTAGAATAGGACTCTGGTCACTCAAGAAGTAAATCCAACAATGAAAAAACAAGGCTCCAAGAAAGTAAAACATTTCTGTATACAGAAGGAAACACATTTGAAAGACNCACAGAAGAAAACAAACAAACAACTGTTAAACTTAATGAAACTATTCTGACTACTGAATTAAATGCATTCACAATTGTGGTTAAATTTCCATTCCAAATGAGCCAGTTTCCTCCCACATTTGATATTTTGAAGGGAAAGTGGGATAGACTGGAGGCTTCAGAAGTAGAAGCTTTGTGATCATATATCCCACAACATACTGAAGCTTTTGCCGCATTGGGAGACTTAGATGACTTGCTATCCCAGACCCCACCCCCACCTGGTTGTCTGTTTACCAGATACTCCCTTACTTGTAGTTTCTGTACCATCCCTTTCTTCTATAAGAATGAAAACATAGGCTTTCAAACATATTTCAAAAAGCAAACAGAACATATATACCCCTTTCTGAAGGCATATATTAGGAAAGCAGAATTAGAATTGTAACTTTTCAGAATATTAGCAATGACACAGAATTTTAAATTTCTAGCAAAAGAAACCCAAACCTCTCAAGTTCTTTCTTTTGTCCTCCAAATGCAATCACAGTTCTGATGGCCGCTAAGACTTCTTCAGCAACTGCTCCAGCTTTTGCATAAGCCTGGAGTTCCTTATTAGTAAATGAAGTAAATACCTGTCAAAATGCAATCTATTGTCACTAAAAATGCTCAATAAATCTATCTTTTGCAGAGTAAAAATATAAATAGATATAAAAATGTTGCTTGTACAGAAATCATATGAAGAGCAAGATCTTTGAATGCCAGGTATCTTTGGGGAGAGAAAAGGTATAATGATTTTCGTACCAGTGCCCTCTAGCTGACNCAATGTATGGGCAAGGAAGAGAATCCTGGCACAAAGGGACTCCTGGGTCAGGTACCTGATGTGCCTGGGACCCTTCTGCTCTTCCTACATGTCTAGGTTAAGGAGACAGCCTCAAGCCCACAGCAAGAAACAGCTTCTTAAACTAGTGCACCTATGTTTGAATAGAGCTGACAATCTGAGAATCTAAGACATGTGCAGAGCAGGGAGTAAAACAAAGGGCCCAGTAACTGAAATAATGTGTCGATCTCACAGATTAAGTATCTATCTACAAGGTATTCTAAAACATTTTAAATAATTTTTATTAAGTTTTGACATGAGGCGTTTGAACCTAACTTGTTCAATGTTCTATTGGACAAGAAAATCTATTAAGAAACTTTTAGGCTGGCAAAGGCTGGCATGATGGCTCGTTGGATAAAAGTACAACTCAAGCCCGATGACCTGAGGTTGCTCCCTAAAGAGTGATAGTAAGTCTTCAAAACATTGGAGGAACATGTAGACATGGAAGGGCCACTTGTACGGCTGACACTTCACAGTGAACATGGTGCTGCCCACTACCGAGCATAGATCTTAGCAGTTCAGCCCGTATTTTCTATGAAGGTGGGGTACATACATGGACCCTTTCCTTCCTTCTTATCCTTTCCCCAAATAAGAGCTCAGTGGGTCTGGATCAGCTTCTCCTGCTGCTTGTTAAACGGAAGTTTAAATCAAGTACCAAACTCACAATCGGGGCTGCTGTGGTTAAAGATCCTCCCATGAGGTTCTGGGGAGGACTCAGAAATGGATTTACCTACCTTGGCCCACATAGCAGATGACAATCCAATAAGAGGGGTGACAGCCAAAATTACAAGGGTTAGCTTCCAACCTCTTATAAATCCTACTATAAAACCAGCTGAAAATGTGGTTATGGACTGAAAACACATTCCAATTTTGTCACCAATTCCATCATTAATTTTGGAGACATCACTAAGGAAGAAAGAGATTGTGTTACAAATAATGTCAGATTTGCAAACACAGAAATTAGCCAGTTTTTATATTATATCACTGATTCTGATGTAAATTAATATGTCTAAAATCTTTGTATACATATATTTCACTTGACAGGCTATCTGTTTCCAGTAGATTTTGTCATTAACAGCTTCCTATGGCCCACATAGCCTCAGAATACAGACACGGGATGTTTAAGACAATTCACCGTGAAATTTCAGACTGCTCAGAGATGTGAGCATATGGCGCTGTTCTCTATGAACACAAATCACTTTGTTCATCGTGTCTTCTGTGAAGCAGAGACTGACAGGCAGGAGCTCCTTCCTTCTTCCCAGTGTTTTCCAAGGATCCCTGGCAGGATGGTACTTAGTGAGGCTGGATGGACAGGCCATATTGTTGCTTGCCTGCACATCACTGCTGTGCTCACTTTCTGCGTGTTTCTTGCTCTGCCAGTCTAACCCCTCACTGAGTGCCAGTCAAGCAGGAGCTCCACCCTCCATCCCTGCCAGGGCACTGTGAACAAGAAGCTGTGTAAGACACAGGCACTGCTCACAAGGGCTGTACTCCGCTCAATGATGCACCGACACTCCTAACAGGGCTGCTGGTCTCTATTTCACTGGATCAAGAACAAGACCATATCTGACTTGAGCATAAAACTAGGTACTCACTCTGTGAGCCGGGTGTTGAGCTCCCCAACGTCATGCACGTCAAACCAGCCTATCTCCTGATTCATTATAGCATGAAAAAACTTCCGTCTAATTTTGTGTATTTGTCTTCCAGCTGCCAGGCACCAAAATGAAACCTGAATGTAGGCAACTATGAGCACACCAGCACCAATCCCCGTGTAATAGTAGGCGTACCTGAAAAACAAGAACACTGTACATGCTGTTTTCTAATCAGTCCTGCTCTCTGAACACAACTGAGTCTTACTTCTTCAGCGATCTGGGTATCCCACCACCCTTAACAAACAAGAAGGGATTCTAAGGGGCAGAGCTGTAACTGTCAGCATCCACCTATGTCTGTGGTAATATAGAAGAATGGCTTTGGGGCAAATCCCAGCTCTTCACTGAACTACCTTGTTAACTCAGGCAGGATGCTTAACATNTTAGGCCCCAATTTTCTAGCTGGTAAAATGGAGGTGAGAATAGTTATACTGACAGTCTGTTGAGACATGGCCTTGTAGTCCTAATTCTATTATATCAGCATCAATTAATGAGTCTCTGTCAAGGGACATGGACAGATTTGTCTGAAAGTAGAAACCAGGGATAGAAGTGTTGGGAAATATTACTTTAAGGTGTGTTACTTTTGTTTATGTTGCATTTCTTTAACTCTGTGAAGCTGTGTTACTTTGCCTGTCTAAAACACCTCATGGTCTAATNAAGAACTGAACAGCCATAGTGAGGCAGGAGAAAAGATTGGTGGGGCTGGCAGGCAGGGAGAATACATAGAAGAAAAAACTGGGTGGAGAGATCTAGGAGCCAGAGAAGGAGGAAGACTCCAGGGGTCAGTCACTCGGCCACCCAGCTACACAGCGAGCCACAGAGTAATGTTTATAGAAGTAAGAGAATAGGAAAAGCCCAGAGGCAAGGTAGATGGGATAAGTTAAGGAAAGCTGGCAAGAAAGAAGCCAAGCTAAGGCCAGACATTCATAAGTAAGAATAAGCCTCTGTGTGTGAATTTATTTGGGAGTTGGGTAGCGGACCCCCAAAAGAGAAAAAACCAAAAACAACCAACAACATAGAAGTGATTCCTGTCCCTTTGAACTACTGACAGACCTCAGCTGATAAGTGACAGCTGAAAATTAATAGTATTTGTGTCTGCCCAATTGGTCATTTTGAACAACCCTAAAATGTTTAAGGAATCAAAGAATATGAAAGTCTTCAAATTAAACTAAGAAAAAGATGAACTGACATTCCCTTATTCTGAGTCTTCACATTCACAAAAGCCAACCTTAGGCTTCTTCCATCAGTTAATATTTAGATAAACGGCAAAGCTTCCAGCATGAAATACAGGGTACAGATTTCCCCATCTTAAAAANGAGAAGTTCTACTTGTTATCTTCTGAAAACTGCAGTGTGTCATGGGAAGCATCATAATGGTTACTTAAAAGGAAGAGAGTCTCTGGTGTGATGTTCACAGCTCTGCGCTCAACCCATCAGGGATCCTGCTAACATATCACACCCCGTTACATCNTTTAACTTGCAAAAAGATACAGCGCAACTAGAANGCTTCTCATTAATAGATGAGTCTATAATTAATTATTTTTCATGGGCTAATGGTATGATTGTAATGATAANGATATATAATGCTATAGCAAGAGTAACCCCATTTAACAAGTGTACCATATGGTTAGGAAATGTATGGTTAGGAAACAACCTNTAAGATGTTTAGTTTTATTTATTTGTTCACTTATTTATATTTTTTAGCTTTTTTTAAAAACAGGGTCTTGCTATGTAGCCCAGACTGGCCTCAATCTCACAAGTCTTCTGCCACTACCTTCACAGTGCTAAGATGCATCACCATTCCTGGCCTTGCTAATGTATTTTAAACAATCAAGATGCAGCTGTTAACTGGGCATTCATTGTTGCTTAAATCTGCAATCCCAGCACTTGGAAGGCTGAAGCAGAAGGGATAATAGCACAAGCTTGAGGGCAGCCTGACCTACATCAAGAGGTCAGACCCTATCTCAAAAAAAGAAAGAAAAAGAGGGACTTGTACTTATCACAATATAAAAAATAATGCCTCTATACAATAGTATTCAGAGTGTTTGTGTCTTATTACTCAAATACGGTCAAGTATCTCCACTTCCTTTAAACATGTCAAACTACTCATAGAATAATATAGAATCATGTTATCTGAATATTCTCATGAATCTTTGCACACTTGTTCAAAGAGATTCTTGGAACAAACTTCAAAGCATGTAATAATTAACAAAATATTTTTCCAAGGTAAGACAAGGTCAAAATTAAACATTTATTTATTCTAGGATATTTTGTTTTTGGTTTTTGGGGGGTTTTTGTCTGTTTATTTTTCAAAACAGGATTTCTCTATGTAACAGTTCTGGCTGTCCTGGAAATCACTTTATAGACCAGGCTGGCCTCCCATCTCACAGAGNTCCACCTGCTTCTCGAGTGCTGGGATTAAAGGCATGTGACGCCANCACCCAGTTATTCCAGGATCTTATATTCCATTATTTATAATTAGATGTTGAGTTTAAAATTTCCTTGTTAGCCAATATTATTATAATTATTACTAGGGATACTGTGCAAGAATCACACTAATAATTACAAAGCTATGGGCAATGATTTTTAATTCAACTTCAAATCATATTATATGAGTTAAAAATTTTATAGATCATTATAAACAGATTAATGCAGAAAAGATTAATGAAAGAATAAAGAAAGTATCGAATTACTTGGCCATGTCTTCCTCCAGACTGCCGCTGATGATGATCTGAGTACTGTTGGTTTCATCTAGAAAACCAGAAAACAGAGCTGGCCCATTTANGCCTCTTCGGACTCCAGTAAAAATAAGCATATAAAAATAAACCAAACTCATTTCACTTGAAAATCTATACAAAGCCAGGACCAAGTGCTTCAGCTAAAATGAATTTAGTTTCAATCCAAGCTTTAATGACATCTATTCAAACACTTCCCTGCTGCCACGCCCAACTACACAAAGCCTATGTTCAGTGNTGGTCATTTTCAAGAAGAAACCCACCATGACAAATAAATACCAATGTGGCTGGACACTTGAGCACATATTTAAACACTAACACTGCATTTCTCTACTTTTATCATTATTTCAAAATTATCATGAAGAACAGAACATTATCCAATATTAGGAAGAGCTAATTGTCTGAACCAAATACGTAAGAAACCCAAAATTCTAACCACTCACACAGACACAAATAACTACTGTTCAACATTTTTGTGTATATGTTGTCAAATTTTCTTTTATATATGCATGTATTCACATGCAAAACTTTAAAACAAATGTGAATCTTGGTCTACACTCAGTATCAATTTTTCTTGACAGTATATGCTTGTATCAATTTTAAGTTTGCATTCATTTTGGTTGTTTCCAATATCATACTGTTATTGGGAACATTGCTCAGTGAGTGTATTTACCTAGCAAACACTATGCCATTGGTTTGATAAACAGACAAATAATACTGCATAAGCATATGTGTNCATATATGTGAATATATGGTAAATATTGTACAGGAAAAATTATCATAATCAAGACTGCTAGGTCAACAAAAGGCACATTTCAAATCAAACAGTCATTGCAAAATGTTAGATTATAGTATGTATGGAACTCAAGCAGAGGGGGCAGAAAGGAAGACAAAGGCTGAGTTGCAGTGTGAGTAATAAGGACATGTGTGAAGACTGAGTGAGCTTCTGAGTCCCCTGGCCTTTCTCCCTATCCCACGCAGGATTTAACCCTCCTTCAACTCATGTATTGCCCAGTCTCTAGTCCTATCTGATGTCATTGTCATTTCTTTAATTTCCTGGATGTCATTAGGCTTCTGTGTGTCCTGACAATATCAGAACCACACACTGAAAACACAACAGCCTTTATCTAGGCTTATCTGTGGATAGCACTTGGTTCACATGGAAATATCAATTCAGAGACTACAGAAAGCTTCTGGTGGTTAAGCTTTGTATACACACACACACATACACACACACAGACACACACACACAGACACACACACACACACACACACACACAGTGTGGCAGAGCTAGAGAATTCCCTTTCTCAGTCATCAGTCTGAGAGAAAGACTAGAAAGATTTTAATATCCAGCTCAAGAGAAACAGGAGTAGAATGTTAAGAAATCAGACCTCACAATAAGACCTCATAATAAGGCCAAGCCTATGGTGAGACCAGGCAGGGCATCAGAAGAGCTCACAGGGCATCTGCGGCAGCAGCAATCAAGGATGGATCCACTTAAGTCTTTACACAGCTGTCTGGTTATAGCCATGTTTTGTGAAAAGTCCTCTAGAATCTGGGCCTCCCTGAGCAATTAATAAACAAGGAAGCTCTGTAGTCTAAGCCATCACATTCTAAATCAGGATAAACAATGCATTCTACTACACAAAGAAGTAGACCCTAGGACCCGTGAACAGCTCAGCAAAGGTTCCAACACACTACATATTGGTTTGGATATTGATGCATATTTCTGGGGAAAGGATCCAGTATTTATCATAGACTTAATTCAAATATCGGGCTAGGAAGATAGCCCAGTGGGCAAGCACTTGCCTAGTGTCTGTGAGGCCATAAGTTCAATTCTCAGCACCTCAAAAATAAGTTCAAATGATGTACAAAGCCAAGGGTTTGGTCTCTAATATCAAATTTTAAAAATCCAGAGATGAGAAGATGGCTCGGGGNTAGCAGTGTTAACTGTTCCTACAGAGGACCCAATGTCAATTCCCAGAACCCACACTGTGCAGCTCACAGCCTCCTGAAGCTACAGCTCCACATGTCCACATGAATATCATATCCTACACATAATTAAAATTAATCTAAAAAAATGAAGGGTCCTTGTAAGCTAAGAGTATCATTAAATTATCAAAGGTATTCTCANATAGGCACTGCCAACATTTTAATAGTTTTAACTTTTTGAGATTATAGTATAATTACATCTTATCCCCCTTGCCTTGCTTCCCTTCAAGCCCTCCCAAATGCTACTTGCTCTCTTGCAAATTCATGGCCTCTTTTTTCACTAATTATTGTCACACACACACACACCCCTAAATATATAACTATAACTTGCCAACATGATTACTGAGGACAAACTAAACTGTAAGTCTTCTTGCAGCTTACTTTAACTCAATCTCTGCATAACCAACAGTGACCTGAAAATTAAAGCTCAGAGCTAGCAACCTGTGTCCAAGTCAAGGGTGTTTGTGTTAGATGGAAGCAAAGTATTTCAGTAGCTCACTCATTTCTTCACTCCCCAGGGTGTTTTTTTACATCTTTCGTTATCAACCAGTTTCTTGCTTCCAATCTTACAGAGAAAATTAAGTTCTAACAGTCCCCTTTTTATGCAAAGTTAGACTTTCTGAGGTTTCAGTCTCCTGCAGT
This sequence comes from Neotoma lepida, assembly GCA_001675575.1. NCBI lineage: Eukaryota > Metazoa > Chordata > Mammalia > Rodentia > Cricetidae > Neotoma > Neotoma lepida. The sequence goes on from LZPO01055448.1 coordinate 14,673, forward strand.
GAACCATGAAATTATATCATCTGACATCATCATAAGGAGGATGAGGAGAGCACAATGTTAGAGAATCTGAACAAACACTGAAATAACTTTTAACACAGTACATTGTTGTATTTGTTGTTTTATCAGTTATTGTCATTAATCTCTTATCATGCCTAATTTATAAATTAAGCTTNATTATTGGTATGCATGCATAAGAAATACATTGTAAATATATGCAGCGTTCAGTATTCTCTATGGTTTCAGGCATCCATAGGACAGTCTTGAAACATGTCCCTGGTAGACAGGAGGATCTACCAACCAGCAGGAAACATGCAGATTCCCAGTTCCCCACCCACCTGCCTTCAGATCCTGACACTAACCCACATTTCCACCTGTTACTGCAGCTGAGGTG
>LZPO01055448.1:47321-64081 GCA_001675575.1 Neotoma lepida
TAGATTTATAAAATAGGTTAATTTAAGATGTAAGAGCTAGCTAGCGAGAAGCCTGCCAGGGCCATAGTTTAAAAATGATATAAGCCTCTGTGTGTTTATTTGGGTCTAAGCGGGCCGTGGGAGCCGGGCGGGATCAGAGATCAGGACCAGACAAACTTTCGTCTACACATATGTAGGTTTTAAAATTCAACTATCAGAGCACAATATGACTTCCAAGTTCAGGGAGAAATTTTCTGATACAATTGTGCCCAGGTAAGTGTATTTTTCTTCTCTATTTTAAGTTTGGTCCTTTGATGATTTATATATCAGCTGTAAATGATTACATTACAGCAACCTTATTAAAAGCATCTTCCCTCAATATAAGCCTTGGGTTTTTCTATCTCTTCCCTCCCTCCCTCCCTCCCTCCCTGCCTCTCTCCCTCCCTCCATCTCTTATTTTCTTGAGATGGTGTTTCCTGTAGCCAAAGTTGGCCTCAAACTCAAACTCTATGGATGAGATGACTTTGAACTCCTAGTCTTCCTGCTCCCAACTCCTAAGTGTCTAGATTATAGATGAGTACCACTATGTCTGAATAAACCTGTATTTCTTTAATTTAAAAAAAAGGGGCTGGATTAATAAAATATCAGTATTAAAGCTACATTCTTTTTTGTTTAGATTTTTACTTATTTTTATTTTATGTGTTTTGTCTGCACATTTATGTAGTATCTACGGCCAGAAAAGGGTGTTGGATCCCCTGGGACTGAAGTTACAAATGGTTGTAAGCCACCATGTGGGTGCTGGGCATGGAGCTGGCATCTACTGGAAGGGCAGCCAGTGCTCTTAACCTTGGGGCACTGTGGCTTCAGAGACTTTGTTCTTACTGATTGATCTCTACAAAGTTGGCTTCTGTTCACCTATCCCTGGGGTTGATTATAATACTTAATAACCTTTCTTTGCTTTGATCAAACAATTCTAAATGATCCTTTCTACTCCCAAACAAAATAATTATGGTGGGATAGAGGAAGTCTCCACTGATAAAGATTGCAACATTTCTTAGGCTATGACACTTNGAATTCACAAGAGACCTTGATCACAAAGCATCGGACCAAATAGTGACATATTCAAGATAGATGGTTATTTGAGTGAGCAGTGCTGTGGTCTCACACAAGGCAAGCTGCATTGTTTGATCGGCAGTTTAGGGATTTATAATCATTACTGTTGGTTTTGTCTTCTAGTTTTCTTACTTCCATCCCTGTCTCCTCTGTTAAACTCTGCAGTTTATTAAGGAAAAAGCTCCGAGTACCTTGTCCACTTCTACAGTCCCCCAAAGCTTGGGTAACTAATCAAAGAATAAGGCTGCAGGGTGTCTAACCACCGAGGGGTAGCTGGAGGCTTGTAGAGTAAGAAGGCAGAAATAGGAGCTTTCTAAAAACAGCCCAGGTACTTGGCTTTTCCCTCTGATCCCAACCCCCTGTCATTCAAATTCCATATTGCCAGACAGTCTGCTTTCCTAACTTTGCCAGAAAAATCAATCTGAAGAAGATGCCTTTTTATGACATTCAGCTGCCTGTACGGTGCTGTCCAAACACCTCTGCGTGATGCAACAGCCCTGGAGTCTGGCTCCCATTACCCATCGCAAGTCTTGTTTCTGGTGTCGTGTGTATCTGCAGCTCCAGTGTCTTCTGCTTTCCTGCATGAGACTTTGCTTGTGCTCTACTCCGCTGGAAATGCTGTTCCCCCAGCTCCTCCCATGAAGATATGCCTTCCCCACTTCTGGGCCCAAGTAAAACTAACTACTGTGAGCTCGAGGTAAGAAACATTGGTGGTCATGGTGTCATTCCACCATGGCAGAACTTACTAAGCAACAGCAAATTCACAGCCACATCAATTCGATGGCTTTAATTTATGAGAGTCCCTGATTTCACTTGGTATTCATAGCAACCACAGGTTCCGTCATTGGAATCTTAGTTACTAATGTTAATTATCAAACGTCTGTCTGGGCAACAGAGGTGGAGGTCCTTTTCAGGAGAAAAAAAAAATGTCCTGGGCAAGTGTCCTCACATCTCACTGTGTGATAGGTCAGTGTGCCTGTCACAGCTCAGTCTTAGGGTGCTATTTTCTTATAGTCCCAGTTGAGGAGGTTACATTCAGTGTGACTCGTGATATCACAAGTGCCATTGTTTTTTTGACACAAATGAATTATCAGTTTGTGCTTTATGGTGTGCTGGCAGATGGTGGCTGTTTACTTGCATAAAGAGGATGGTTCTTTTTTGTTTTTTTGTATTGTTTTGTTTTGTTTTTTTGAGACAAGCTCTTACTATGTAGCCCTGACTGTCTTGGAACTCACTATGTAGACCAGGCTGGCCTTGAACTCACAGAGAACTACCTGCCTCACATGCTGTGGAATAATCCTTCTGTATACTGTCAAGATGTGTTGCTCTCATTGTTAATAAAAAGCTGATTGGCCGATAGCTAGGCAGGATTTTCAGGGTAAAGAAAACACTGGAAGAAGAGGATTGGAGTCTCAGGAGTCAGGAGGAGTCTTGAGCCAGTAGAAGAAGCAACATGGGAAGTTCATAGATGAGGTAAACAAGCCTCGAGGCAGCACATAATTAATAGAAATGGGTCAATTTAAGTTATAAGAGCTGGTTAAAAGTAAGTCTGAGGGGGATATGATATAGGAATGATAGGATAAAAGTATAGATTATTAAATTTACTTTAATAAAAAAACTATTAATCTCAAAATACTATACATTGGTATGGATTTTGGTTTATTGATACAAATTTAAAGTTAATTTTGTTATACTGTATGTATGTTTCTACTCTTGTTTGGGGTATTGTGTTTATGCAGCTCATTTAAAATTGGAACATATAATTATGAAATGCAAATTAATAGGTAGTCATCTATAATAGTCAAACTTTTGTAATAGTCAAACTTATAGTCATGTTAGGTATGTTTTCAAGGTCATACACAGATATATTTAGACAGATAGATGATCTTCAAATACATCAAAGACCTNCAGAATATGGCATTTAATATGTTTAATAACCTAAGGCTTTTCATGACAGTGAGACATATCTGCTCCTGACAGCACCAATTTGCTTCAAAAGAGGATGATGGCATTGAAGAAACTCTATGCCCAGTGCTTGCTTATTCTCACTGATAGAATTGAGAATCACTCTGCCAGNTTCTGACCTTGTTCCACATACTTATCATGTCACTTGTCCTGATAACTCCTTTATATAAAAAACGGTAAAATCATAACAATTTTATTAATACCTATTGAGTATTTTTTTTCCAGAGCTGAAGACCGAACCCAGGGCCTTATGCTTGCTAGGCAAGCGCTCAACCACTGAGCTAAATCCCCAACCCCCCTATTGAGTATTTAACTAAATGCCTCTCAGTGTTCAAAGTGCTATACAAAGAACTACTTATCTGGGAAATAAATAAAAAATAAACTGAAAATGTGTTTAAAAATAAGTACATTACAAAGATCTATTTTAAACAGATTAATAGATTTTTTCTGTGTAAAATTATANCTACTTAGGAAATGTAGAGAATAAAAAAACCTGGTCATAATGCCAATTTGGAGCTCAGATAAATATGAGAATTTAGTCAGTACTTACTAGTTCACAAATGATAAATCAGGATATCTCTCAGCACACTCAAATGTACATTTTTTAGTTAGGATTTCTATTGCTGTGAAAAGACACCATGACCACAGCAACTCTTATAAAGGAACAACATTTAATTGAGATGACTTACATTTTCAGAAGTTTAGTCCTAGCATCATGGTGGGACATGGTGGCATGTAGGCAGACATGGTGCTGGAGAAAGAGCTGAGTGTCCTACATCCTGATCTGCAGGCAACAGGTGGTGAACTGAGGTAGCAGGTATGGCTTGAGCATATATGAGGCTGCAGCCTGCCTCCACAATGACACACTTCCTCCAACGAGGCCACACCTCCTAATAGTGTCACTCCCTTTGGGGGCCTTTTTCTTTCAAACCACCACAATATACACACATTACTATCTGATATGTCAGTTGCAAAACATGAACTATTTAGCACTAGTATCATGTGACTATTAGCCATTTGCATCAATTAGATTTTTGTCAGCTGACTCCCACATGGAGTTCTGTAAAAATCAAACATGAAAGAGCCAAAAAGAAAAATAAACATACTAGAGACAAACAGAACAATGTTCATTACTCAAATATACAGAAAGCTTTTCAGAGCACTCTGTGAAACCAGCAACCACACAAATCAAGACAAAAATGTAACTACATGCAAACCCAAGGTTTTTACAGGGAAGAAAACATTATAAAGAGATGCAAATGAGTAGTAGCAGACTGATGAAGAGCATGTTGACCATATGTGGAGTAATCCTGCTAGAACAATCAAGTACATGTATCTCTTGTGTGTCTTCAGAAATATCTTGAAAAGTATTGTTGTGAACCCCTATGTGTTGGGAGCAAGGACGACNCAAGGCTTTCTAGTGGCCCTGATGAAAGGGCAAAGGGAACTTTAAATTCTGTGTCCTTGTCCAGTAGCAGACATGGCAAGATCCCTCTCTGGGGCTGGAGCCAGGGCTTTGAAATAAAAGTTGTGGTTTCCGGAGATCCAATTCTTCCCTTTGAGCTGTGGTTATCAGTTCTAACAAAGCTGTGTCTGAAGCGTCCTGTCTTCTTTTTGCAAATATTGNCTGACTTGGCTCTCTGCTGGCCCTGGCCATTTCCCCCCTTCAAATAGTATGTAAGAAGCTGTGTGCATAATAAGCATACTTGGCATAAATCATTAGCTTATGCGAGACCTGGCCTCAGCTATCTGTCTTCTTTATTTCTCACCCTATCCTCCCCCTTGACACCTTGCTATTTGGGACCTTTATTCCTATAGGTTCATGTCAGACATTACTATCTTTGTGTACTTATTCTTTTGAGCAGAAGAAATCATTTTTATAAGCNCAACTGTTTTATTAGCAGCTTCAACAAACATCAAGTTATTCCAAGTTTGCAAAACTTTGCGAAGAATTGCCATCGGCATCCAAACTACGCCATAGAAGGTCAGAAACAAGCAACCTGAGACCACTCAGGTGTGAGAAACAGGTGTGAGTGGGAGTAAAGATACCCACCTTACAATTTGGGATAGTATTAAGGTACTATAGCTCAAAGCCTGAACTATTCTTTGTTGAGTAGGGATACCCAAGCACCCTAGTCTGAAGACCCTAAAAGCCAGTTTCATTAACCTTCCCAGTTATTGCCCTGACTCCCTCTAAGACTTGCAGCTCCTGGGAGAGGGTTACAAGTCACTAAGCACTGAGGTGTGGAGAATCTGATGGCCACTTAACAGTTTTGGTTCTTATTTTATTTTATTTTATTTTTTTTACAATTAGCTTTTGAGTAGGTGACACCTGGGTCATCATTCTGCCGAAGATTTCAGTCTTCATCTCTATCCAGGAAAACTAAACCATTGTGAATAGAAGTGAAACTGGAGGTTGAGGAAATGCTTTACAAATTGTTGCTTTTGTTCCCCACACATTTTGTTACCCTTGAAGAGGGTAATAGTGGGGTGAAGTCAAATAGAAGCAAAGAGGAACCAACTGGTTGTTGAGATATATAACTTTCTTTTTTGTTGTNTTATTTCTTTGTGTATGTTTGTGTGTGCAGGCTAAATGTGGAAGCCAGAGGACAATCACCAATGTCATTTCTCAGGAGCCACCCATCTTGTTTTCTGACACTTTCTCTTTNTTACCTAGGTGTAGTAGGTAGCCATTCTAGCTAGGACCTTGAAACACCACCCCTAGTGAGGCAGCAGGTTACAGCTGCCTGTGACCTTGAAGTACCAGCCGTTGGGGATCCTTAAGAAACTGGGATGCATGTATGCTGCTCTTCTTGGCTCCCTCATGTTTTGGATGCTGAGATCTTGGACCAAGCCATTCAGTGTGGGACATAGCTCAGTTTTCCCAGACCCTTGGCTCTGGATCTGGAGAAGGAGAGGAGGAAGGCTCAGGAGCAGAGGCTCACAGGAAACATTCCAAATGTGGACCATGCATGTACAAAGCTGAATGTGACACAGATGCAGAAAATGTTGGATGTGTNTGTAATATAGACTGCCGTGAGTACAGTTTTAACCCCGTGTGTGCGTCTGATGGGAATTCCTATAAGAATCCCTGTTTCATTCAAGAAGCATCTTGTATAAAACAAGAACAGATCAACATAAGACACCTTGACCACTGCACAGACACAGATGATACAAATTTATTGGTAAAGAAAGATGATGGGCTACAATATCGACCAGATGTGAAAGATGNTGGTGATCAAAGGGAAGATGTTTTTATTGGAAGCCACATGCTTTGTCCTGAAAACCTCAATGGGTACTGCATCCATGGGAGATTTATCCCCAGCAGCCACTACCCAAGGGCTGGTACTTCAAGGTCATTGGCAGGTGTAGCCGTAAACTGCTGCCTCACTAGGGGTGATGTTTCATGGTTCTAGCTAGAATGGTTACCCACTACACTTAGGGCTCACTGAGTAAACAAAGCTGGCTGGCCAGCATCTACCTCTTTCTACCTCCTAGTGCTGGGAGTACAAGTACATTCCCTCATACCCTGCCTTTTAAGTGGGTGCTGGGGACTGAGCTCAAGTCTTTTCTACTGTTGGGTCATTTTTTGTCTTCTCTAAACTTTCCACATCCTGTGAGTTGGTGCTGAGTGCCAGCATTAATCTCTCTTTGCTTCTTGACCGTTAATGCCATGTGACCCTTGCTTCATGCTTCCCTGTGACAGTGGATTGTATCACCATGAATCAAAATAAACTACTTCTTTGGTGGATTTTGCCAGGTATTTTTTCCCAGCAATGAGAAAAAGTAACTAAGGTATGTGCTGAATCACTTCCTCTGGATATATGCCCAGGAATGATGTAGANGAACCAAATAGTAATTGTATTTTTAAAGATTTATTTATTTTATTCTATGTCTATGAGTGTTTTTTCTGCCTATGTGTATGTGCACCACATGCATATCTACTGTTTTTAGAAATCATAAAAAGGGGTCGGATCCCCTGGACCTGGAGTTATGGATGGTTGTGAATCATCATATGGGTTCTGGGAACCAAACCNGGGTCCTCTGTGAGAGCAACAAGTGCTCTTAACCATTGAGCCATCTCTCCAGCTCTAGTAATTTTTAGTGTTTTTATGAACCCATATACTGTTGTCCATGGTGGTTACCTTTATTCCAGCAGTATATAAAGGTTCCTTACTTTCCATGTCCTTGACAGTATCTACTCTTCTTACTTATTAAAAAGGATAACCATTTGGACTTGGGTAAGGTGGAGTCTCAGTGAGTTCTCACTTATATTTTCCTGATGGATTGAGGACAGTTAGCATTTTTCATCTATTCTTTACCCNTTTTCCATTTGACTTTGACTAGTTTTTTAGTTGAGTTACAGAGCAATGGGCCTTNTTATGGTATNTCATGCCTAGNTCANTGTACTTTGCACATGTTCTTTTCACCACACAAGGAGNCNTCCCTTCAGCTTTCACACCTATGCACTTGGGAGAAAACATCCTATGTGTATTTTTCTTTTTTATCCATTACCTTATCTTGTTGTCCTCGCTCCCTCTTTTTAGACCCCTCCTTCCCTCTCATTGCACCTATATCATCTCCTCCATTTTTTCAGCATTTGAGAGAAAGCACTCTGTATCTGTTCCTCTGAGGATGAACCATCCATTTTCCAGAAAATAAGNTCAGTCATTCTTCTTTAAATTTAAAAAAAATTTTTTTTTAGAATTTCACACATGAGTACTTATGTCATTTCCTTCCCTTTTCCATTCTCTAAGTCCTCCCATATCCCCCCTTCTTGATTTCTTCATTTTTAATTATTATTACATATATATGTATACACACATACATACATATGTATATATAAATACAGCCTGTTGAGTCCATTTTGTGTTACTTTTATGTTTGTGTATGTGTTAGAGCTGACTGCTTGGGGTTGAATAACCTATTGGGGGCTTATCCCTGGAGAGGACTGATTCTCTCTCTCTCTCTCAGCTCCCATTAATAGCCTGTAGCTGTTCATCTAGGAGTAGGGCCATGTGAGATTTCCCCATCCGTGTTGGTATGTCAACTGGTGTTGTCATTGTACAGGGTTTTTTTTATTTTTAAGAGACCATAATGTTGAGGTATCATGGGTGTACCTTCCCTGTCATATATAGAGGATAAAATCTCTAGCAGACTTCACAGCAGAAGTCTCTGGCTCTTACAATCTTTCTTCCCCTTGTCCATGATGTCCTCTGAGCTCAGCATGTAGAGGCTGTTGTACATGTATCAGATGGACTTGCACAGCCCACAGTCAGTTGTTTTCTGCATTTTGACCAGTTGTAGAGGCTAACATACATTGTTTCTCAAGGTGCTGTGCAAGCTGCCAAGAGAGAAAGCAATCACCAGTCCTACCCAGTTGTAAGTCCTATAAATCACAACAAGGACAAGCATGGCAAGATAGTCCCATACACACCAGTGGGGGGGGGCAGGGGTGTTGCCACAGGTTTTATTTTTGTTTGTTTGTTTGTTTTTGAGAAATAACTAATTTGTCAATTTTGAAATTGGATTGCTTGGTGTGTTTTTGCTTTTTAATGGTTTATAAAAACTGGATTAGTAATCATCTGTCAAATTGCTACAAAAGATTTTGCTCACAGNCTGTAGGTTCTCTTCATTGGGCTATTTATTTTGATGTGCAAAAGCTTTTTAATTGGATATAGTAGTATCTGTTTAAGCTTAGGTTTATTTCCTGAGCTACTGGCATCATATCTAGGAAGTTGTTGTCTGTGTCCACATCTCAAAGTGCTTCCCCTATGCTTCTTCAACTAGATTCAAAGTCTGAGGCGGTTTGTTATATTAAATAGTCTTTTACCTATTTGGAATNGATTTTGGTATGTGAGAGAGATGGGTCTAGCTTCAGTCTTTCACATGTAGGTATTCAGTTTTTACAGATCTGTTTTCTGAAGAGCCTCCCTTTTCTCTGATGTGTGTTTTGCACACTTTGCTTATGAATCAGTTGGCTGGATTTATTCCTGAGACCTCTTTTCCGCTCCAGTGGTCTATGTGTTTGTTTTTATGCTAGTACCATGTTGTTTTTATTACTATGGTTCTGTAATATGCCTTGTAGTCAATTATTGTATTACTTCCAGCTTTATTATTTTTGTTCAAGATCATTATGATTTTTTCATCTCTTTTGAATTTACATCTGAGTTTTACATATGTTGAATATTTTGTATTTATTGGCCATTTGTACTTTTGAGAATTGTTTATTTTATGTAATTATTTCTTGNCAGAATTTTTTGTGTGTATAATTTTGTGTTCTTTATAAATTCTAACATAATATAGTTCTTAATAGATATTAATCCTTTGTCAGATGCCTACCTGGAAAAGAGTGTTTATTCATCCTGTAGGATATCTTGTCACTTTGTTGAGTGTATCTAACTGTGAAGAAACTTTTTTTTAATTTATTTTTATCTTATATGCATTGGTATTTTGTCTGCATGTATGTATGTCGGTGTGAGAGTGTCAGATCTTGGAGTTACAGACAGTTGTGAACTGCCATGTAGGTGCTGGGAATTGAACCCAGGTCCTCTGGAAGAGCAGCCAGTGCTCTTGACCACTGAATCATCTCTCCAGCCCCCAGTGAAGAAACTTTTTAATTCCGTGTAATCCCACTCATCAATTCTTATGATAATTATCTGTGCTGCACATCCTTGCCTATGCTTATATCTTGAAGTGTTTTATGTATATTTTCCTCTAGCAATTTCAAAGTCTCAGATTTTACATTCAAGCCTTTAATGTGTTTTAAATTATTTTGGCACAGAGCATCGGAGAGGGATCAATCCACTGTCATTATGCCTGTGGAAATCCACTTCTCCAGAAACCACTTATTGGNGAGACTGTGTTTTTTGACACTTATATGAAAAGTTACATAGGGTATCTGCATGAGTTTATTTCTGGACATTCTATTCCATTGGTCTACATGCCTGTGTTTGCATCAACACGTGCTGTTTTGTTAGTATTTTTCTATAGTATAACTTGAAATGAGGGATTATGAAACCCAGCACTGTTATTTCTCCTCAAGGCTGTTTTGGCTATTCAAGATCTCTGGGTTTCCATATGAGTTTTTAGATTAATTTTTATAGTTCCATGAAGAATTTCACTGAATTTATGATTTGGATCACATTGAATCNGTGGGTCACTTTTGGTAAGACAGCCATCTTCACTAGATGAGCTTTAAGTGTCCGTGCGCATGGGATGTCTTTGCTCTTCTAGCATTGTTTCAGAATTTTCATTATAGAGGTCTTTCACTTCCTTGATTAGGGTTATTCTTAGGTATTATATTTTACTTATTTCTTTATCTTGAGACTGCTGTAAATAAGACTGTTTCCCTGATTTTTCTCAGCATGTTCCTTATTGGTGTATAGAAAAGCTACTGATCTACTGAAAGTACTTATCATATCTAAGCATTTTCCAGTAGAGTCCTTAGGGTCTTTTAATTATAAGATCCTCCTGTTTACAATTAGGAATATTTTCTTTTTTCCTTTTAAAATATTTTATTAGCATATATCAAGTATACATGATAGTGAGTTTCACTACGGTGGTTTCATACATGGGCCATAACATCCTCCAATGATATTCATCCAGGGACCCTCTTTAGTCCCTCCCACTCTTGTTAACTCCCTTCATCCCTTCATCTTCTTGGCTAGTCGTCCTTTAATGTCTTGGGGTTTGATTTTTTTTGGTGTGTGTGTGTGTGTGTGTGTGTGTGAGAGAGAGAGAGAGAGAGAGAGAGAGAGAGAGAGAGAGAGACGGGGGAGAGGGAGAGAATAAGTTCTGTTGTGGTTGTTTACAGAAACACAGGTGAGCGTCTGTTTATGGGTACATGGGTACATTACCAGTGACTAGACCGCTGAAAAAAATGTCTTTCTCTTTGCAGCCAACTGTTAACTGCATACAAATCCTTTGAATGACATGGAGCTTCATGAGCCCCCTTCCCTCTGATGCCAGCNTGTTGATAGGTCCAGGCTTTTGCAGATCTTGTGCAGTTAATTATAGCTACTGTGAGTTCAAGAATGTAGCAGCCAGATTATTCATATAAGTCAGGATTCTGTACCTCCCCCTGTTCCTTCCTCTGGCTCTTACATTCTTTCTGCCCTATTTTTTGTAATATTCCCTGAGCTCTGGAGGGAGTGATACAGATATCTCATTTATGGCTGCCCCTTCAAAAGTCATTACTCTTAGTAGTTTAGTTAATTATGAGTCTGCAGTCACCACTGACCACTGCAAAAAGAAACTTCTGTAGGCAAACCTGATGGAAGCACTATTTGATGGGTTTTATGGGTACCTCTTCTTACTTTTTTATTTTGTCTCTTTAATTTCTAATAGCTGTGTGTGTGTGTGTGTGTGTATGCGTGTGTGTGTGTTTATGTGTGTGTGTGTGTGTCTGTGTGTATCTGTCAGTCTGTCTGTCTGTAGATACACACGCATGTACAGTGTTTGCATGAGTGTGTGTATACTTGCTTACACAGGAGAGTATAGGGGCCAGACACTGATATCAAGATGTCCTCACTTACTTTTCCCTCTTGGTTTTGAGGTAAGGTCTCTCACTGAACCTGGAGCTCCCTGTTTGGGCTGGTTGGCCACTGAGCCTGCAGGATCTGCCTGTTTCTGCCTCTGGCACCAACATTACAAATGCATGCCACCACACCTTGCTGCTTATATAGGTGCTAGGATCTGAACTTAGGAACTCATGTTTGTGTATTGAGTACTTTATCCACAGAGTGGTATGTCCCCCCAACAATAGACTATTTCTTAAAAGCTAAAATTATCTACAATATTCCAGTTGGTGGAATATATAATTTCACATGCATTTTGGACAAAATAACTCAAAGAATATAAATGTTTAGTTTCACTATATATATTTATACAAATGTTTCAGTAATTTTTGATATACACATAATTTGTTTAGCAAGGAAATCAGTTATAGTAACAAATGAGAAAGTATAAATAAAAGTATATATTATCAAACATTTACTTTTAATTCTTTTATGAATTTTATAGTGCAATTTAAATGATTACTCTCCATTTGATGATGTATCTATTTCTGTCCCTTAATTACATAGTTTCTGAAGACTCTAAACTGGACTAAATGCTTTTCATTGTGACAGGAAATAGATAACTGGCTATTCTAGCAAGTGCTTTCTTTTTTACTTTGATTAAATGCTATGTATTAATACAAATATTAAAAAATATTTAACATCTTACATGGTCACAGTTCATGAGCGTTTTGCTCCAGCCTGAATGTTAACCATTGAGAAATAGATGCCTTTCTGTGCCAGTAGCTGCTGGTGGGTGCCATGCTCCTTGACCTTGCCATTCTGAATCACCACGATCAAGTCTGCGTTCTGGATGGTGGACAGGCGGTGAGCGATCACAATGCAGGTGCGGCCTTCCCTGGCTTTGTCCAGGGCTTCCTGGACAACCTGTTTCACAGTCACACAAAAGATTTATGATAAAAACAGTCTTATTCCTATAGCTCCCCCCATAACAAGCCTCAGGATTTGTACTCTCTGTCCTTCAACAGTGGTGGTAGTGGTGGTGAAATGAAAGAGATTAGACACCAAGCTATCAGTCACACCAGAAGAGAAGTGAACCTCAGTTTGGATGAGCTCTGAGGTGGAAGATGTCTAATTGAGAGAGGAGATTTCTAATTTAAGGTAAGNGCAGTCAATAGAGTCCATCCGTCCCTTTAAAAATACTTGCCACACAACATCCCTAGAGCAGCCCTCTAGCCAGCTCCACAGCGCATCAGGAAGCTGGAGCACATGCCAAAGCCATCACAGCNGTGCAAACATCCCCTGAACATCTATCTGTCTTTCACACAGCCAAACTCTTAACCTTTGTCAAGCTGGAAGGCACCAGCAGCACGTGTCTTAGGGCACGGCCAGACTTCAGCCTAGTCTCCCTTCAGCTTTTCACAGGCTGCTGCAGAGATGCTACCTGCAGGAGCAGACTGCTGCCAGCATGCAGCTTGTAGGCAGGCATCACGGAACACAGAGGGTCCAAGACTAATTTGCCTCTTATCACTTCAGGTCTCCTAAGTCCCAGCTGCAGACATGTTTAAACTCCACTGGGAGCCAACATGAGCAACAGTCAGCTATCTGGCTCAGCATTCTCTAACGTGGCAGAGAACAAAATCAACTTAAACCCTTACCTTTTCACTCTCGGTATCCAGAGCTGATGTTGCTTCATCCAGAAGTAAAATGTGAGGCTGTCTGACGAGGGCACGAGCTATGGCGATGCGCTGCTTCTGCCCACCCGATAGCTGAGTCCCTTTGTCTCCTACTCTGGTGTTGTATTTCTGGGAACAGAATTTGGTTGTTATGAAAATAGAGCTGATGACAAAGTGCAAACACTGTGTGACCATAGGATATATAATTTTCTAATATACATAATATATAATATATAATATAAAACGTGGGTTTAACAGTCAAAATCCAAGTATAAAAACCAAATCTATGGCTCACTCATTTTATATATATAATATAATAATATAAACATTTTGTGTGTGTGTGAAGGGGGATCACAGGACAACTTGTAATGGCTAGATCCTCCTGTGNGATCAAATTCAGGTTGTTCATCATGGCAGCAAGCACCTTTAGTTTCTGAGCCATCTTGTTAATCCTGTGTCTCCTTTAATTGGGTCTCACTATAGATCTCAGGGGCATCTCACACTTACTACATAGACTGGGCTGGCCTTGAACCCCTCCTGTACTGTTTTCTGAGATGACAGATGTGTGCGGTTACACCTTCCTCTCTCTGGAAAGTAGATACCTTAAAACCATATGTTTTNTGTGACTTGACCAAAATTTGTAAGTGTAGGAATTTTGCAATGNTATTAACTTTCACCTTCTGGTCTAATTACATTTAGGACATGATTTGTGGGAAATTCAAACAGCTNTTCATTATCATCAAAGCTTATCTTATTTCACAACCTGCAACTGATTCCCTGTGAAGGATTTTACAGTGAAAAAAAAGGGAAGAAATTCTTATGATGTTAACATTGGGTCTTTGTTTTTATGAACCATCACCAACAGTTAATTAATATTAATTCATTGATATTAAGCAATTGTACTTTAATATTTAACCTTGAAAAGTCAAGTATTTTTCAAAACATTTTGGTTTCACATTCCATTCAAAATTCTTCCTATACTGTTTCCCACAGTAGGCAATCATCACTAACTAGTCAATATGATGCAAGAGACAGTAGTTACAGGGTGTGCACAGGATCATGTACAACTAGGAAACATTATTTTCCTATATTTGAACCCTTAATATGCTGAGATTACAGCCAAAATGTGGGCTCTGATTTTTATACCTCAATTTTGACTGTTAAGTCCACGTTCTATATATGGGTACTCCTTTCTTCTTGTTGTGTGTGTGCGTGTGTGTGTGTGTGTGCATGCTGTGTTCCTTGGAAACTGTGCACTTCTTTTCTTGAGACAGGCTTCTCACTGGGATCTAGGGCTCATTGATTAGGCTAGGCTGGCTGGACATGAAGTCTGAGGGATCCTTCCACATGTGCCTCCCCAGGGCTGGGATTACAAGCATGTATCCCACCCTGTTCCTTGGATTGGGTGCTGAGGATTTAACTCAGGGCCTCAGGGTTGTACTGCAAGCATTTTAATGACTGAACTATCTCTTCAGCCTCTGGAAAGAAGGCCCCTGCTAAGGTCTGGGCAGATGTTTGATATAGGTTCCACCCCTGAGCTGTGTCTGCCTCAGAATCCAAGCTCTTCATGTGTTCCTCCCTGTGTGAGTGGAGTGACCAGACTGCTGGAACTCAGCAGTGATCCTTGTGGGGTCCATAAGGACAGTGTTATTAACCCCATAGGAAGGAGGAAAAAGACCATGGTAGAGTAAGCCGATTGCTAGGTCTAATCACTCAGAAGGGGACGCTTAGAGAAGAGAGTTGGTCTAGGACANTGAGGATAAGAATCATGATGTCCACAGAGGTGCTCTGAGTAACAGAAAGAGATTGAAGTCCAGAGGTGGGTCCTTGTGGTAGTCAAATACCAGAGGACAAAATATTTTTGAGAGACTATAGTTATAGTGGTTCTGTGTTGTAGCCTGCATCAGTATCACCTGAGCTTTTAAGTCTCANAGCCCTGGACCCTACTGCCAAATTATTCTTCACCAGTGATAGGGTGGAGGCTGATAATTTGTACTTGTAACGACTTCCAAGGTGACATTGATCCACATTCAGGCTTTGAAAGTCAGTGGCTCTCATTAGTAAAGGNTAACTAGGGTTTTGTACTTTGAATGTTTGAGCCTCAAAAAGTTACTAATTCATGGTTGGACCACACTGGGACAGGCCTGCTCCCAAGTAATGTGTTTGAGAGTAGTAGTTATCTGTGAAAAAGCCAAAAGAGAGGAGAGTTTTAGGGAAGAGTTTTGGCCACCTGGTGTTGTCATGCTTGCCTGACTTGTTTGAGGCTACCAAGCCTTATGTTATCATGAGCACTTCCTGTGTAATAATGAACATAACTAGTGATAATGGGAGAGTGTATACATTTATGTAAGATGCATTTAAAAAAATAAGACCTAAGAAGGTTCACAAAAGGTAAGAGGTTCAAATTATCTAACTTACAGGAAGAACTGAGAGAAGTCCATAGGACAATAGCCCTGGGAAGATTTTGATAGTAAACTCTAAGATTGTAGCTCAAGACCCTACTACAAAGGATGGTACAGCAATTATAGATTATATAATACCATGGCCATCCCAGTGACTCAGCTCTATTTGGAGAGCCTTCTTTCTGGCATGGGCCCTCTTGTCTGGCCTGACTCCACAGTGACACTTGGATCACTGAGGAAAGCTACAGAACGATCATGCCTGTTTCCTCTGCACAAGCAGTGCAGCCACAGTGGAGACTAGATGCTGCCTGTCTAGCCTTTACCTGGGAGGGGATGCTCGCATGTATCCCTAGGCCGGAAACAGATGGATCCTNGAGCTAACAAACTAAAGGACTGTTCCAGTTCTCCTAGTTCCTGTCTCTTCTTCTTGAATACATCTAATATTCTGCTCCTTCCTCACAATGACAGGTAAGGAATTGGGTAAATATAATCTCTAACTCAGATAAGAAGTATGGATAGATGCCTCTCTGCTGGTAAGATATGTTTTGGTTACTAGTTTACCTTTGGGCAACCAGACTTTTAAGTTTCTGATGACAGGCCTAGGGGTAGAGCTCAGTGGTAGCACACTTACCTGTTATGGGCAATGCCCTGGGTTTCATCCCCAGAATGGGGATGGGGAGCATCAAAGAATAAGTGAAAGGAGCTGCTAACTACCAGGCACAAGGTACATACCTCAGGCAGCGACTCGATGAACTGGTGGATGTTGGCCTCCTTGGCCGCCCTCACGATCTCATCCTGGGATACCTCCCGGCTGTTGTCTCCATAGGCGATGTTCTCTCTGATGCTACAGTCAAACAGGATGGGCTCTTGGGACACAATGCCCAGGTGTGCTCGGAGCCACTGGACATTGAGTTGCNTTACTTCTTTGCCATCTAGAAACTGGGAGCAAGGGTTCACAGATCAACTCCAGGACCAGCACAATTCAGATTTAGCAAAATTACTGCCATTATTTCATAGTATAAAAATCTTGGGTTGCTGTGAGATTAAGGAAAGGGCTTTCTGGTTAATTTTTTAGTTGACATATAAAATAATAGGTTAATCATTGT
>LZPO01055449.1:0-14010 GCA_001675575.1 Neotoma lepida
CCTGTTTGCTTCCCAGACAGNACTCAAGGGCAGACACAACAAAATGAAGAGACGCTTGTTTCTTAGTCANGGGATATGGCCTGTGGCTTAACCTGCCAAGAGCTANACGGAGGTAAGGCTACCTGGAGCTGGTCTTCCCTGTGTTTCATCCGGTCTTATTCTGACTAGGAATCTGCTTGGGAAAGGCTNTTGAACCCTATGTTTTCAATGCCCCTCTTCTGCTGTTAGCACTTAAATGTAATTATTCAAAGTGGAACCATTTAATTAGATAGGAAGAGAAATAGCAAGCCCAGAAACGATGATAAAGAATGAATCGGATATGCTAGGCAGCCAAAGCAAAGCTGCAGGGAAGACAGTGGCACCCACTCATGACGGCTGTGCCAGGCCTGCAGTTCAGGACTCAGGGGATGGGTTCAACAGTTATGTATGGATTTAGTGGAAAGAACACTGCACTGATGGCTGTCATGACTCGAGCCTGGTGTGACTTAACTTTGGGGAAGCCGGAAGAGAGGAAGAGCGTGGAACAAGGAAAGAACAGAGTGACAAACGTTACAGGCCACAGGCACTGATGTGGGGACTAGGAAGGAACAGAGTACTCACCTGTGGAGGTAGCTTGCTTACATCAACTAGACCTGTTTGGCGATCTTGCTGTCACCCGGCTATCAGGACAATGCAAAGCTATTCACTCTACCTTGGAAAGGAGAACACTGTGGGTGTCAGGCGTGAAAATATTTCAAAGAACTCACCAGAAGAAAAATACACCTATATTTTCAACCATGAAGGATTTCATTTTACTCCATCCCCTGGCTAGATTCCAGAGTGCTAACACAGTGCATGTTGGCTCTTCCACTACTAATCTTTTGCTCCTCACCCCACCAAACCTCCGATCACAACAGAACAGATAAATAATTTTTTTCTTAAAAAAAAAATCACATCAGAATACTTCATTTGTGGAGCCCTGTACAAGGTACAATGCGGGTATGTGGGTACTCACAGAATGAGACTTCATGTTCATAATGTCCAGCATGAGCACCACAGAGTCCAGTAAAATTTCCTAAGACAAACATTGCTATCACTCGATTACAAGATTGCATGCATTTTATAACGTTTGCATGTTGACTTNGAGGACAGAACAGTTCATAAGTAACATTTAAATTGACCTAAAAAATACGAACAGCTCTGCCTATTAAAACCTATTCACCCCTAACAAGTACCTGACATAGGAGCAATCAGATTTACAGCCTCTCTGGGCTTCTGTCAGGGTTCTGGGCTTGGTGTATGAGGAAGCAGAGAATGGGAAAGACTTATTGGGAAAGAGTCTCATTGGCCAGTCTACCCTGCAACCAAGGCTGACTCACCTTTGGCTGGGCTGGAGGCTCATGGGAAGAAGGGTTCCCACATTAAGGTGTATTTAGCTGCTTTAGATTTGCTCTGCTTAACACAGTTAGCTTTGACCAGGAAGCGAGTTGAATTCAACTGTCTGGTTGTCCAAGCTTAGAGTGGTACCTTCATGTGTGTAAGACTACAATCATCATCACTGTCGACAAGCAATTGCCAAGCTCCTACTCTGTGCACCGTTTCAATCCTCACAGTACTTCTCAGTTCAACTGTGCCGGATTCAGGAGAAGGGGAGGAGGTGTTGGATCAGCCTAGTAAGTTATTTCCTAGGACCTTGAGGCAAAATTTCCTAATCAGGAAAACAGGTGACAAACAGAACTCGCCACTCGGGCTGTTGTGAGAATTGAAAAAAGTACACAGCATAACAAACAGTAAAACATCCAGTGAAGTCTGCTATTACTATTAAATTGTTATGAGCACACTGAGCTTGACAGGTAAGGGCTGAGCATGGGGCTGGGAGAGGAAGGCAGAGTGTGGGGAGCGGCTTATTTGTGGGACCCCTGTCCTAGTCTGAGGCACTTGCTTGTAATTGGCAGGCTTTGGTGTCATTAATATCCTCCTCTGAGAGTACCTGTGTGACATTTTTCTCAAATGAGAGGTAAATTGCTGTTCAAGCCTCACATGGCACCTGCTTTTCCTCTAACAGGAGTGATATTTTTATATTATGAAGTTGAGGCCAATAAACAGAGAACAGACAAGTGCAGCACTATACTACCGTTGTGAGTAATGGATAATAAAAAAGAAAACTCTGGAAATGAGGGGAGAGAAACACAGAGAAAGAGCATCCAAAGTGGAGACGTTAAGAAAACCCTCGAGAGAAGGGCTTTGGGGGAGATTTCTGTCTCCACAGCTTTACCATACACACACGTGTTCCATGTGCTCAGCCCCATTCCAAATGTTATGGGTGGAAGCTAAGCAGGGGTATGACCAGGGCTATCGACAACAGTGGCTTCTTTCAGCGGGGGCCACAAACACCCAAGTTAACATAATCATATGATTTTTGAGAAAACAGAAGGCAGAGGCTTTTGTTTCGTTTTGTCTTGTTTTTCAGGACAAAAATTATAGTTGGACCTGTGAAACTTTTCCTCTCGGGATTTTTCCTTCATTGATTCTTTTTGACATAGGCTGATGCTCTGTAGTCCAGGCTGGCCTAGAACTTTTGATATGCTTGCCTCTATCACAGGCATCACACTTGATTCAGAATCTCCTGTCAGATCCATGCAAGGTGACAATCTACAAAGCTTGTTTCCAGGATACGAAGTAGGAAGAGGGGCTCTTCTGACATTACCTAAGGGGAATGAAGGTGGGGGTAACTTGGGATGGTCTGGAAAGAGGAGCTGGACGTCTGCTCCAAGCTCCTTGGGCAACCTGTGTCTCTCATTTGAAAGTCACACAACTTAGAACAAATGGCTAAGACGGTGCTATAGCTCAACTTGGAAGTCATCTACGTTCCCATTATATACTCAGTTACTGACAAACCTGGTGCTCACGTTGATGTAGTTGGAGGACCAGCTGCTAAAGCTGCAGTGAAAAGGACTGCTTATTTCCTAAAAGAGCATCCTTGGGAAGCAGATGTACCACCTGCAGAAAGGGTGTGTGTTTTTGTTTTTGTTTTTTCTTTCTGGATACAGAGGTCAAATCCCCACCCTCTTAAATCTAAGGTCCTAACCTATTGTACGGTATCAAACCAGCTCACAGGTATTTACTGGAAGCATAGCATATACCCTGCACCATGCTGCAC
The DNA here is from genome assembly GCA_001675575.1 of Neotoma lepida. Classification (NCBI taxonomy): domain Eukaryota; kingdom Metazoa; phylum Chordata; class Mammalia; order Rodentia; family Cricetidae; genus Neotoma; species Neotoma lepida. Next base: position 3,140 of record LZPO01055449.1, read on the forward strand.
CACATCTCATGATTGTAACCAAGCAACAAGAGTAGAATCCACCAGTAAAAACAAGGGAGAGCCCCTCAAACACAGCGTCAATGAGATGCCATTTCATGTTACTGTCGTCACACCACTTTGTAAGTATTTACCTCATCTCAGAAAAGTCTGACATCAGAGGGACTCTAACAGATATTCTGGCAGTGGGTTCCTGATAGCATGAGCTTTCCCAGCTAGTGGACAAGTTGCTATGTGTTTGAATATAGGTTAAAATGTAAGAGAAAAACAAGACACAATTTGCTTTTCTGTATTTTAAATACTCAAGATTTTAGTGACAGACTAAGTTATGTTTGACAAACGTTTCTGACGGAATGTACATACATACCCCTCTATCCTCTGTGCAGCTGGGCTTTCCAAGGCTTGATCATGTTTTATCTCATTATTCCTTCTTTGCCATGTGGTCTGCTTTCTAACATCCTTGGATATGCTGAACTCAAGAGAAGTCAAAGCCTCTCTGTACGGCTGGCCCGCAACTCGGAACCAGCAGCTGTCTTTTGGCCTGGGGTCTGGCGGCGCTGCGCCTGATCCACACTCTCACAATACTTCCTCGGCATACCTATCAAGGGCTAAATCTACTACATGTAGATTTAGGTCCGTTTCTGTCTAGTGACTGAATTCTGAATCAGAATCTCTAGTGTGTCACATAGTTCTAATCATGACCCTAGATGGTATTAGAGTCAGTGAGATGAAAATCAGGAGAGAAATGGCCACAGAGCCTTGCCTACAAACAACTGAAAGGGAGCTGTGCTATTTGTGAAGGGCTAGATCCAAAGTGTTCACACACTGACAGAAAATAAAAAGACCCACATGTATCTATTTTACCTACAGATGGTTGAAAAGTGATTTTTCCCCTATGATCCTATATACCTTATGTAATTATCTGTAATTAAGTTATGATTAAAATAATCAGTTTAAAACCAAGTATTCAGAACAACTGCTGGACCAGCCAACACTATTTTCATAAAAAACAAAACAAAACAAAAACTCAAAACCATGTCATATGTCACAAAGTGGTAAAACCAGAATGGAGTGAGCTGTGGTTAAGCGTAAACCCTATAGCAATGAAAGTCATTTGTATGATGCTTACTTCTTTGAATAAATTCAGATGACAGCCCTATTTCATTTCTTCATTCAGTTTGGAGGCCAGATGGCATTAGAATCATTTACTTCACCTTGTTGTGCTTAATTACTACAATCAACACACTATTTTCCAAATTAATCATAACAAAGTAATTTCATTAGTAACACAGCAGGCTGTTGAATTATTAGCATCATAACAGTTTGCAAACAATTAAACTTTATTTGAACCTTAAAAATTTGCAGAGTGGAACATTATTGTAAGATCTAATGGCAACAGAGTACAAATTCAGTACAGAGCAAACGATCAAGCAAAATGCTATATAAAATATGACTTACAATCACCTTTCAAAAAAATGAGCTCTCTAACTGTTCATAGAAAAACAAATAAAAGCTAAGCAAACATAATGAGAACATAACAATTAGCATATTTTCTAACAAGCTGCGTTGTTTAAATTCACATTAATGATGTTATTATGATCTTGAAGAGAATGTGATGTACTGTCAAGGGTGGAGAGAAACTTCCTCACAGCACAAAAACGAGTTCATCAACTGAGCAGAAAGCACCCACGAATCGCAAGGGACAGCAATTTCTCTCGTCTCTCCCAATTGTAAAGGCTTTTGGTTCCAACCTTCTATCTGCCATGTATATTCAAGTTAAAAAAAGAACAAAGGCCAGAGGCGGTCTGGACAGAAGCAGCATCATGCTTCTGTACTGGAAATGCTGGCCATCAGTTGGCAAAGGACTCCCTCTCCTGGATTAACTGGAAAAGGAGGCAGAAAACCAAGGGCTTCTCAGTTGGCCCGAGTGGGGGAGGGGTTCCCCAGTGGTTCCACGTGCAAACGACAAGCTGCTGCCATCTGCTGGCCACTTAAGTTAAAGGCACAAAACCACAGGCTAGGCTTTGCCTTTCAACCACACTGGCCCTGAAAGCCAGTCCACTGAGTTCATTTCTACCTGTCTAGCTTCTTTCTGCCAAGATGATTAGAACACATTTAAATCACACTCTAANAAGAAAAGGGTAATTGTACAAGAGTAATTTCTGAAAACTTGGACTATGCTGAATTTATTCACAACCACTAAAGTTAAGATTTTTTTTCTTCTACTTTTGAAACTGAGTGATCACAACATTTATAGAATAACAGTAAAATAAACACTCTTTACTATTCCTTGTAAATATAGTTGTACATAAATAGTGGAGATTTAAAAATAGTATCAGTTCATTTGCATTCCTATCTGAAAAGTTAAGCAAAAGCTGGGACCTGCTAATGAATGATTCAGTAGTAGATTACATCTATGGCAAAATAGCCAGGCACTTGTGCATTTGATGGGAGGAAGGCTATACTAGCATCTCCAGAGACAGCTAAAATGCCATGATTTCAACTATTTATGAAGGGAAGGACAGGATTCTGCAAACCTTATCCATGCAGAAACAGTACAGATCAGACACCAGGCTGACCTACCCTCCAGTCGTCTGCTGGCAACTGCTGCCATTCTAAGTCTTTCTTTTCTGTTTGGTCTGGAGAAGCACACGGAAGACTGGGCCAGGACTACTATTTGAGAGCGGGATTGGAACAGAGCAGCAATGATGAAGCAGTAAGCTAAGAGAGTGCCCGGCAAGCCCTCATACTTTGAAAGCACACTAAATCCCTTTTTGTGTCAGTGGTAAGATGGGCTTTCTTATGAATCTTTTATTTTCTTAAATTTAAGTAAAACTACAGTAGGAGACATTGGCAAGTCTATCATCAAATTAAGATAGTGAAGCACTTTGCCCAAACTTAGCTCTGGTTTACACTGGGGTAGCAAGTGACAGCATACTGCCACTTTCCCTCCACCTGTAATGCTATCGCCTTTTTTTTTTTCTTTCTTACTCAACAGCAGGTAAACGTGACAATTTGTACAACTTTTTTTTCCATAAAAACATGTTATTACTCTATTAAAAAATACTAAGTTAAGTCATTCACACAACCTTAAAGAAGTCTTCAGTATCGACTCAAAACTTACAAAGTCTATGAAATTATACGCAACACTCTAAAAATAACTGATGCCTAATGACTAAGAACTAGCAACCCTCACTGGCAGCTCCGGTGACTAAGAGTCTCATACAATCACTATGAATTTTCCCACACAAACCAAATGGGCAAAGTGATACTAATTATTATTTGAAACAGCAACAGGTCTTATCTCTACTGCTTGTATCTAACTTAATCAATTCTGCTGGCTTCATCTGACATCTGGGGTATTTTAATGAGTGACTATACAGAATAGCCGCTGAGACAGGGATAGTCAACCAAACGCAGGCAACTCTGGGCCATCACTCAGGCGCGTAGCGGTTTCCAAATCCAGAGCACTTGCAGACACACAGAAGACTTCCCTGTAGGCAAAAAGGGAAAGTTGCATTTTTATTTTATTTTTTTCCTTCAATAGAAATGCTGATTTATTTTTCCTGCTTAGAAAAAAAATAACATTTTTAACCAAACAAAAATGAATGTTTGCTCAACGTTTCTCAATTCATTTCCTCAGAAAGGCTATAAAAGTGGCATTTCACTAGAGAGGAGGAGGTTTGAGAACACAGCTGGTTATTATCAAAGGAACGTTTCCCTAAATAATCTGTTCACTTCCAAAGTAAATTCTCTAAAGTTATTTTTAAAAATTAAAGACAAAGCAAAACAAAATAAAACAAAAACAAGAACAAATTTGGGGCACCATACTTAGGTTATCAGAAAACTACAAAGACTTGAAAAGGCAAACCCTCAGAAGAAAGAGNCCAAGAGAACATAAGAGCTATTACAGAATATTGGATTAAAATGTACTTACCCAGACTCTCAGATATCATACATCTCCATTACGTAGGCCTTAGGCACCAAGCCAACGGCTCCCTTCATTTCTCCTACCCACCAGCCATATCTATTGTATTCCTAATTGAAAACAATATGCAGTATTAACCTTTAGGTTGGTGTAAGCACGGTGTTGTTTGTATGCAACTTCTTAGAAATGTTTCTTTTTATAAAGTTACAAGCGCTGGAGCTGCAAATGGAAACATTTTCATCTTTTTTGTTTCTGGAAAAACAAAAACAAAAACAAACAAACAAATACCCGCCCCCCCCNAAAAAAAAACCCACATATACACACAGAGAGACACAGAGACACACAAAGCAGCCATGCTGTTGGCAAGTATTTAAATTACTGCACAGCACAAAACTTGTTCATTACTCTGGCAGAATGCAGAAGCAGTCACTCGTGTAAGGACACGGGAAATAAGAGCAGCAGGAGCTAGCTAGCTTCTGGGGCTCCCAGTCTCTCCATGCAGTGCAGCCCTGTGGACGGGCTCCGAGCTGTAAGGCTAAAGCCAGGAAGCCAGAGGAGCTACATACACCTTCAAGAAGCTTATTATCTAGCAAGTATGAAATCACTTGCGGGGAGGGGGGGAAGGCACAACAACAAACTCATAATTCCTAATTAAACTTAGATGGTTTAGAATTCAGAGACACACCCTTTCTAAAGAAAATCTAATACATTTGAAGCTGATAAAGTAGAGAATAAGAAAAATACTAAAATTAAAGGCTCGCAAATACCAACACAAAACAATTCACGAGTAGGTTTTTGAAAATAATATCCCAAAGCTTCTACTGTCTCTCTTGATTCTGGACTGCCTAAGCTTGGGAGGAACGTAAAGGTGATGTTAGGTTTGCTCACAGACTGCCAGATCCACAGGAAACAAAAGTCTCTCTAGTTTGAAAGGCAAAATATCAATCTGTGAACAGAGTGACTGATGGGATGTTCTGCACTTGACAATGTGAGATAGACAAACCTAGCCTCCCCTTCTTTTCTTCTTTATTCTCCACTGACAGACACACCGTTGCTTTAGGCATTCTGAGCCCTCCTTAACTGGCCTCATATGTCTGCCAGATTGACTAATGTATTTTTATCTCAAATTTATTTATGTTTAGTGAGATACAAACAAGTAAAATGAATTACAAGTTTCAAGAATAATATCTTCCAAAAGCAATACTCTGCATAAGCATTAAGACCCAAATTTAATTTTTCATATAAGATAAATTTTTAAAATCAATCCCCAAAGTAATTCAATAGGTTCTGATTTTCCACCATCCGAGTCACAGATAAATGTGCATATGCACATTGAGTTATATGTGAGGAGGGAGGGCGGATAGGCATGCAGGCTTAGCATTCATATTGATTTGTATGCAATTGACCATCACAAGGAAAAGTATGCTATTCTTCAATACAAATGTAGCAACATTAGCATGTATGTATTGACAGACAGTCTACCTATAAATTAAAGGATAAAATCTATGGGTTCTTTTAAAGTGGTGGGCAATAGCAGAATTAGGCTTATTGGAAGAACAAAGGGGAAGGAAAGAGGGCAAAAAGGCAAGCACTGTATTTCTTGTTCTAATAAGGATACAGCACTGGCTCTGGAGGCAGTGGACTAAAGGTGTTAAGTTCAAAAGTTTGCTGACAGTGTGACTTTAGTGGACAAAACTGTCTAAGCAGTGAGAACACTGAGTCCAGAACTCAGCAATGATGAGTATAATCTATATAAGGCACATTTACCAAAAGGAAATATCAACTTACTGAAAACTAGACTAGCAATCATTGTACCCTAGTAGGCACCTAATAAAACCACCCTTATTCAGTTTTTAAGGCAATGAATACAATTGGAGCCTAATGCTTAACAAAACAAATGTAGGTAAGCTTCTACAGATCAAAGGTCTACATTGTAAGATATCAAAATGGACTAACAGGGTGAGTCTGGTATGAGAGCTCTTACCCAATACCAGCCTTAGGGTTTTTTCAAACTGATTACATCAGAAGAGCAAAGGGTCTGGCCTGCCAACAGGAGACACAGAAAGCATCCAGTGGGGAGGGCAGACTCAAAACACAAGGCAGAAAGTTCACAGAACTTGATAATATTCTCCTTTGGTTAGAATCTGTCCTGTCATCTAAGGACCTATCATGACTCCTGAGGAGAGCANACACCCTGAAATTAAGAGCTCATCGACCAAAGGCAGACAAGAGACTGCTTGACAAAGTCTGGTGCTATGTATGGTAGAGCAACAGGGGTAATTAACTAGAAAGCACAGTAGCAGACAGCAGAGAGGGGCTTCCTCAGCTGTAAACTGATCCCTTACATGTTAACACTCCAGGGACAAAGAGAGTGTTACATTACAGGAATCCTAAATGCTTCACTTCATTGAAAATAACCAAAATATTTATGAAATACACACATCACAAAAATGCTCTAAAATATCAGATCGCATTCAGAAAATGGTAACAATAAAAAATCAGAATATTACTTTATATTTATAAATAATTCCATATAATACTCCTGTGTGAAATTAAAAGAAAAGATAAAAGAGTGGGACAAAAATCTGGGAGGCAGATTTACGGCTGTGCACTGCACTATAGAGTACATCACAAGACTGTTCACCCCTACCACCTTCGGCATGAATCCCCCAAGCAACATGAATCCCAATTAAACCATCTGNAGCCCATAAATTGGGACGAAATGCTCCTTGGACTATAACTGTTTTCTAAACTTCAGCCTCAAGATTCAACACCATGCAATATTTCCTTCCAAAGAAGAAAATCAGCCTCTTTGCCCTAAACATGTGTGATTATGAACGATAGGTCAGTTAATGGTGGGGAACAACGCCATCAATAGACACCGTGTTGTCTTAAAATCCACATGCTAACTATAGCTTTGTTCTAGAGAGTCACAGGTGGATCACTTAAGACACCTCTCAAACATTATAAATAAAGAAAAAAGAAAAAAAGAGGAGGGGGAGGGGAGGGGAGAGAGGGGAGGCCCATACCAGACTGCCATCTAAATCGTGACAGGTTAGGAAACATCACGTCACCTGACTGCACTCAAGATCTCAGGTACGAGGTCTGCCATCTGGTATCCTTCACCCTATTCGGCTCTTACCATCAACTGAAATGCTAACATAGGCAAGTGACTGTACCTCAGGAGGACTGATAAAATAATGAAGAGTCCTTTAATCTACAGGAAACCATTTTAGTCAATTTATAAGAAATATTGCATCCCTTTGTAGGACGTGTAATTATTTTCTATTAATCATGTGCTATAAAGCTACATTATGCAGTTATTCTGTTATCACTAGGAAGAGGCCTGCAGTCAGCTTCTGACAATGTTAGGTAATTACTAACACAAAGCTGCTTTCTGCTCCGGCAGTAACGCTATCAAGATCCAGAGGTGTAGTGATGCTTACTGTATAAAAATAGAACTCAAAAGGAACTCGCTATCACCGAAATGGATGGCTTCCAGGCAAAATGTAACATGGCAGTCAAAGGGAAAAAACAAAGTCAAATTCTCCCAATAACCAGGAAATAACAGTAAGATGGCAATGAACGCTCGCAGTCTGACTCCCATGTCACAACAGTCAAATCATAAAGTCATCTCATTTGTTTACAGTTAATATTTACTGGGCGATGAATTAACAGGACTGTGCAGTCAGGTTGGGGAAAAGGACTGATTTTGATGAAGAGAAACAGACTGTCTAGCACAACAGTAAACACATGCTCACACTTGCCTATTGACTCAGTCTTCCCTTTCTGCTGGTGCATTATTTTATACTTAATAAGATCCCCAAATTCACTTAATCCTTTTCAGTGCTGGACCCTCTTTTCTGGAGAATGTTAATGCACTTTCTGCAAATTAGACAGTGAACAAATGCTGTTTCACAGAAACCTGAAGCTCTGCCAGGGTCTAGGGACAGGCCACTCTCTCAGTCACTTACTGATATATCTGAAGGCAACAGGTGTTTCAAANGCTGGGCAGTCGCTGTGTCCTTTGTCTGAACACACATCCATGCTTCAGAACATGCTAGCCCTTTGTGAAAGTAACTTCATCCACAAAATATTAAGCATGGAGACTTTAAGAATCAATGGGTTTAACCTTTATTTTCCACATATTCACTATGGTAATTATTCCTAATAGTAGCAATGTGAAAACAAAGTTAATGTTTTAAATATATAAAGACTTTCTTNAAGTTTGTGCGTGTGTGTGTATATGTGCTTAGGAACTTGTATGTATCCTTCTTTTTCTCATCATGCCGATGGTTTCCTTAGCAACACAGGGCCCTGACACCCACAATGCTCTACTGTCCCCTCCTAACATCCCTGCTAGTTTCCTGACATGCTGAAGGAGGAGATGGGTGCAGTTCCCATGGTTCTTCATGATACTCGAATCCCACCACTGGGAGCNGTTTTCCCCAAAGCTCTGCTGAGTTCCCAATGGCTGTGGAATCCAGTTCCCTGGTTTATCATTTACTGCTCAGCTGTGACTGAGTTCCCTTGATTCACAGAATTCTTTTTCTGTTTGCATCGTCCACTCCATTTAATAGCAGGAGAAACATGGACAAGTAAGAAAGCATATAGTAAGAATTGAATTCTCCTAGCAAATTTCAGTTACATCTCAGAGACCTGACTTACTGACTTTAGTCTTTACAGTCAACAGCTACAATGCTGTGAGGTAAACATGGCCATTCTGCCCAATACTTCATAGAAATGTTGAACAAGAAGAGACTCCAAGTGAAGCTCAGTAGAGAGGGCTGGGATGTCAGGGTTTGTCACCTGCCAATCCACATCTCTATGACTGCTCCTGGGTTCACGCACTCCACCCTGTCCAGCTGTCACTGCTCAGGGCAGGCCTTCACCACCTCACTGTGAATGGCTGCACCATCACCTCTGCCCTTCTGATCATCCAAGAAACTGTCTGCATCTGTTCACTCTGCTGTTCAAGAACTGCGACCATCTCCTCACGACAGGAACTACAAAGTCCTTCACGTAGCCTGCTCTCTCTGCAGCACCATTTCCTGTCACTTCTCCAGTCAACTTGGTCCCACCTGCTACTACATCCAAGCCTGCCTGTGTTCATGGAATTCCCTTCCCAGGGAGTCCCCTCCCTTAGCCAAATCCTCTCCAGTGTCCAAGACCCAACTAANTCACTCAGCTGTCAGGATTGCTGTGCTGAATTATGGGACACATACCACCTGTTACTTCAAGCAGAGCTTTTATTCCTTAGTGGATTTCACATACCTCAGTTTTATTCCTTCAAATAACAAAGAACAAACTTGCTGAGGTCAGCATTAAGACCTTGCTCTCTTCTCTATGCCCCATGATACTGGACATGTAATAGATGCTCAGTGAGTTAGACACTGGATAACAGCCCAGACCCATGTTCACATTGCATGGTGCACCAAGTGTCTAATTTTTAAAAGAAATGTAATTTCTAATAGGAGTACATGTTTCTTCATATATATTTATCTAAGAATCATTTTCCAAGCATCTGTTCTGATCCATGCACAGGGAGCTTGTGTAATCTGAAGCATGGGGCTCCTATCTGTGGCAGGCTGCTGGCTAGTGTTTTCCAGAACACTCAATGAGCTGCTCTGTCTAAAGAGCTTCTACCTGATCTTCAGAAAGAAAGCTATCTGTCTCCTTTGGAACCAAGACACCTAATTCCATTTCTCTGAAGAAGCAGATTGAGTTGGATTAAGCACTGACAAGGTCAGGGCAGAACCTGCTCAGGGGCAGTTGATACCTGGGGAAGGGTCTGTGAGCTCGTCAGCTCCTCCCTGTCTTGAGCTGTCTCCAGTCTTCCCAGCTTGCTGTAAATGAAGCAGGTAGTTCTGGGCAATCTCCAAGCTCCTTTTTATACTTTTGTTTCTCACTGGAACTACAATAATCCAACTTCATACAAATCAGCAAGTCTAACTATTATATACTTGGGTCTTTGCAGAATGCCCTTAATGAATTCTTTAGTTATATTTTTATAAATGTTTTGTTATTGTTGAGGTCATTACCTGCCCTGTCCTTTTACCTTCTTTCTTTTTGTAGTTGCTGAGACTCAATCTTATCCATTCAGAGTCTAGAGATTCCTGTGAGAATGCAGCTTCTCAAAGCAGCCAATGCTGGGCAAAGTCAAGGCTCTCCTTTTTGACCGAAAGGAATTTCAGCTCCCTAGCTCTTCTCTTTTGAGCTTGGTTGCCAGGCAGCTCAGGCTCATGGTACAAGTTCCACTGCAGAAATCCATCATTTTTGAAAACCTCCACGGATGTAGCTCTTCTATCCTTGGTCTTTATTTGGTTTTCTCCAATTATGTTGANCCTTAATTTCTTCACTTGTATGTGGGGACCCACTGGTGTGATCTGAGCTTGCTTTAAGCAGCAGAGCTGCATTAGAGGATTGCTTGACCACATGCATGGTTTCCAGGTGATTGGAAGGGTATGCACTTGGCTGTGCTAGGGGGAGGTCTTTCACCCCACCCCTTGGCATTCCTATAAAAAGCCCTTTTGAAGAGACAGAAGGGGCTGGTGGATATTGATCCAGGCCCTCCCAAAACTATCCTGTGTTTCTGTCTGTCTCTTCTCCACACTATCTTTCTATCTAAATATTTCTTATCCCTCTCTCCTCAAGAATACCCTGTGAAAAAATGGGAAAATGTGGGAGCTGGCCTCTCACACTTGTAAAGGCTTGCACTAATGTTCCTCTAACTTTGTGATGCCATCATTTTCTTAAGAAGTCAGAATCCTTCCTACTTTTAACTGTAACTTAGTAAATTCATTTTAAATATCACCGCCATTGTATTAGGTATTAGCTAAATATGAAAATACTTTAAGACATGGTGTTGACATCAGGAAGTTCAAAATGAAGGAAGGTGGGTGAGGGAGGGGAGTGGGTAAGGGGGGCGGAGGCAGGGGAGAGGGAG
>LZPO01055449.1:16153-37152 GCA_001675575.1 Neotoma lepida
GCCCTTCTTAACTGCTGAAGAAGGAGGAGAAGGAGGAGGAGGAGGGGCAGGAGGAGGAGGAGTCAGCTTACATGATGCTTTGAGCCCTAGCACCCGGAGGAGCAGCACAGAAACAAAACACTGTCAGGTCCAAACAAACACAATTGCAAGAAAAAACACTCCTCTTTCTCAAAAGGCCACAGAATCCGATGACACTCGGGGATTAGATCAGTGTCAACCACGGTTGTCCCCATGATCTGTCCTGGTCACTCTTCAGTGGTTAGCCATGCTATTTGTGGTACCCTGGGCCATAGGATCACAAATGGAAAACTGGAATAACTATATATTAAAACAAAAAAACCAACTTTGCCTTTTTCCTGCCAGTAAGACTTTTGATTCATCTATTTTATAGGTTTGAAGTCCCAAAAGCCATACTAAGTAAGTCTTTGTATTCTAATGAGAAGTACATGTTCAATGACAGTCACAATTGACCAATCATTGGGAAATACCAACCAAACACACATGAAGCACTGTTTACAACTCCAACCAACACAACCTCAAATGCATTTTATTGTACATTCATAACCACTGCTTTACCTACATTTCCTGTTTTGGTCTTATTAAAATACTTTCTAAAGGTTGCAAAGCTGAAGTCATGCAGGCCTCTGATCAAAGAAAATATTCTAGAATCTTAAGTAGCATGCCTCTTTCCTGCTGAAGTGGAGCTTGTCTGGTTCTAACTCTAAAAATAATTTATTGCTTGAAAAGTAAGGATGGGAATNTGGTTAGCAATGTACCAACAAGTACAGATTGAAAGATAAACTGCCGGAGATAGAAATCCAAAACACCAAGGCAGACCCGCAGGACCAGTGAGGAATATGGGCAGAAGAGTGGGCCTGCTGCTATGTGACCTGGAACCTACTGATGGAATTAGAATATTGCACAAACATGATTCTAGGAAAACACTATTAGCTACCAGATTATGTCCATGGTTTTGGGAAAAACAAAATGGAGATGCAAAATAGTAAAATATTTAGTATGATTTTCTAAACAACTGGATTCCAGTCAACAACTGAAATTAAAAATTAAAAGATTTCTACCTCTAATATGGCTTTTCCTCTCTTAAAAAACATCTGAGAACATGCTGTGTGTTTCAGAGTTAATTCACCAACAAAACAGTTACCATAAAAATCACAAATTATATTTTCATCTGTCCCTGAAAATATGCTGTGTCTTTTTTTTGTAGGAGAAAAAAAGATTTCTAAATCTACATTGAAATACTGAATTATTTTAACACATTAAAAAAAGCATTAAGCTTATATGAAGAGAACGATAAAGCAAAAAGATACTGTCTCCATTTAAGGCAAACAGAATTTAGATTTATTATTAGTGAGGTTCAAAGGTTGAAACTAAGAAAATGCCAGACACTTTGAAGGAGGGGCTAGCTCAGCCGGAGGGTCACATGACAACCGCTAATTGGAAAATGTTAAAAAGGGAAGGGGGCAGGGCAGGTGTCTGCTTGCTCTTCTTTATTGCTGCATTTGGTTTTCACTGAAGAAAAAAANGGGGTCAGTGGTGGTTAAGATTTGTATAACTCTCAAAAGAGGCTTAAAATAAGTCACCCTGAGGCTAACTGAACACAGCGGACATGCCATCAAGGGTTCCATGAAAAAGAAAGAAAGAAAGAAAGAAAGAAAGAGAGAGAGAGAGAGAGAGAGAGAGAGAGAGAGAGAGAGAGAGAGAGATCTCTTATACACATCTAGATGTGTATAAGAGACAGGAGCTGCACCAGACATCACAATTCTATTTTGAGGAGAGGAGTGAGAAAAAGAAAAGAGGGTACAGGAGAGGGATGGAGGTAGGGAAAAGAAAAGAAAGAAGGGAGGGAGAGAGGGAAGGAAGGAGGGAGGGAGGGAGGCAGGGAGGGATAGAGGGAAGACAGGAAGAAATTTAAAAATAAGCTGTATTTCCATAGAGCTGTATAATGAAAATAGTCTAATCGACAAATTAGCAGAATGTTTTCTATCATTACATTTACAAAATTAAAACATTCTTCATTATAAAGCATGACTTTTTATTTTTTGATTTGTCTAAATATTTATATGAAAGGAATATATCTTTTCTTAAACTATTTTGTGTTGCCTTTTTAAAAAGGGCACAAAACTGACAAACTTGTGGGCAGTATGTCACATCAGTGGTACTATTTCATATTAAACGTCAGTACATTTCTAGGGTTAAGTAGCATTTCTTTAAAACCTTTTAAATGGTTTTATTTATTTAACAAAGTCATGACATTGATTTCTCACAAAGTATTCATTTTCTGTCTCCACAAATATTATGCTAGATTCCTTAAAATATATTCTTCCTGTGTATACAATTTCCACACAATTCAAAATGATGACCAAAATTCTTTATGATTAATGCTAATACTTTATTGACATGAGATGGGGAAGTGATAACCCATAGCTAGATTTAAAGCTGAATTAATGACACCACTTTGATTGCGCACATTACCTGCAATTACCTGCACCACTCATTCTGAGCCACTAGATGGTGTAAAAAAATAAATTAAAATGGTAAAATTTTCATACCATCATCACAAAAATCTAGGTAATACTCTAAGATTAAACAATTTCTAGGCATATAAAAAAGTAGTGATTTTTATACTGCTTATACTTTAAAGAAATCAAACTCACTGTTTATTTAGTGTGAGTACAACTTTGGGAAGTCAGCTCTGTCCTTCCACTCTGTGGGCCTGGNGGTTGAATTCAGGTTGTCAGGGCAAAAAACGCAGGCACTTTTACCTGTTGAACATCTCACCGACCCAACTGTTCATCCTTCTAAAAATACACTACACTGGTCCTATCTTGATCCAGAAATTCATAACTTTCTCCTGGAAATCTTGAGTTCTCAATTTATTATTTTAAGCATTTGGAAATTGAACACAGTTATGGTATTGACATAAGGTCTATGTTTGAAAAAGTTTGGACAAAACTGTGAGGTTACAGCAATAAAGAGAACTGCGAGAGATTCTCCTGAGTTCCTTTCTGAACCTGCCCAGTGCAAGGGAAGGGAGTATTTGCAAGCACGCTCACTCCAAAGCAAGCAGACTGTCAACAGCCCCAGCAAAGTCTGTGGATGTGGGGGGGAGCTGGGNGGTTGTTCTCCTTATCCTCACCATACACCCCCACTTCATTNTCTGAGGTTCACAGCTGCTGACTGTGAGCACTAAATCATTCAGCCTATGGGGGAGATACGGTGGCTAACAAGTTTATCCTTCTTGGTTCTTCTTTCAACAACCCAAATTAGCCCCAGCTAAAATGTCCATCTCTAGAAAGAACCCAATGGGCTGACTAATGTTGGGACATCAAGCCTTGCAAAGGTCTGAAAGAAGAAGACAGTTCTCTTCCAGATAACAGCTTTTAAAATGTTTAGATGGAAGTGAATGCCATCCATGAGCTGGGCCACTTCTAACCCAAGTTCTTAAATCAAGCTTTATACATAAAACTACAGTCTTTACAAAACAGGTTTCTGAGAACTGAACTTCTATCCTCAGTATCCTGGAAGCCCAGCACACACTAGGACTACACTTTGAATTTCACATGAACAGAAAATGGTGGAAGGGAGCCAAGCCCACGCCACTCTCTGTTCTGGGGGTAGGTGTTCTGCTTGGGCTTACAGCAGCTAAGCTGNCTCTTGAAGAAGGCCTTCAGAACTGATCCATGTGGGCTTTACAAGCTCCATATGTGCAGAAGGAGTACAGTGGCTATGCCATCTACCCCTAGACTCTGAAGTTTCAAACAGAAGTTAGTAAACTTTTTAATTTTATATACTTGCAGTCAAATTGGCTAAAGAAACAGTGAGTTTGGTAAATTTGGGAAAAGACTTCAGGAAAGTTTCCTGATAAGAACTGGGCCAAACAGAGTTAATTCTGTTAAATAATTAACTTTAAAAGCTGCTGCTTTAACTCAAGATAATTAAATGTTTAATAACAGACTAAACCAAAAGCTGTCATGTGGACTAAGACACCACATGGCAATGCCTGGGATCACACTATTGGGAGCTGCCTGGAGTTCAAGACCAGTCTGAGCCAGTTAGGGAAATGAAGGGTGGGAGTGAGGTTGAGACACTAGTTCAGCTGCACAGCACTTGATTAACATGAGAAAGGCCGTGGGTTCAATTCCTGGTACTGGCAATGAGCTGTAGTAGGGCTGGTTACTTACTTGTGGCTTCCAAGAACTGAAAGAGTCTTTCCAGGAGCAACAACAAATAACAACATACTAATGAGCAGGAAAACTGTGTGAGGAGCCTTGGTTTTGGACATCTTAATAAGCCATGATTGCAGCTCTCTGTTAAGTTATTCTAAGTATTCCTTAACCCACCGATTAAGCGCTGAGTATGATTCCTATGGAATTCTTGGTGCCTAGAATGTGTCCTGGTATTGTGGATGCTTAACTATGGTATGGAATTAAGCAGGAGGGAAGGGAAAAAAAGTCAAAAAACTAGTCTGAGTCAAGACTTACAGCTCAAGTACTGTGTCTGCACTTCCATGACTCATGTCCCTGGTAGAACAAGAGCAGCCCATCTTCATTAAGATGACCATTCTAAGATTCTATGACCAGCTGGGTCAAGATTTTCTGTACCAGTTACCCAATGTGAAAATCCAACATGTGACCTTATTTTCAAATTCTCCTTGTATCTAATACATCTTATCCCTCTGAAATAGCCAAAAATTTCTCAGCTCAATCACATTAAAGTGTTAGACTTAGGACCTATTTAACATTTCCCTGCTTATATTCAAATCATTGCCATTCATCATTTGGTACTAAGATAGTCTCAAAAAGTAGACACCTTTTTTTAATCCCTATGGTACAGAAGGAAAATTTTTCAATGAAAATGAAGAGAACTCATATACAGTAGCAGGAGTATACCCCGTGTTTTAGAGCTGACAGGTTCTACAGTCCAATGTCTCAAACAGCAGAAACGATTCTTATGAATATAAAGATGAGTTTGGGAGAACATACTTTGCCACCACACTTACAAATATAGTGTGTTAAACTTTAAAAAATTACCTCAACCTGTCTGAATAGAAAAGCATTGCTTTTAAATTGTCGGAACACCAATGTGTTTACACAAAGATGAAAAACTTCTTCTATAAACACAATGCTTCCAGTGGAGAATGGCAGGCAAACTCAGAATAAGCACACAGAAGAATAAGAAGGAAGAAGCAAGAAAAACATAATTAATAACCCAATACCCTACAATGTTAACTTTCACATAAGTATATTGTTTCTGGGGAAGGCAATAGGTGGATGCCTGCCAAGGGCTGGAGTGATAGGTAAACACACTGGTAAGTTGAATCCTGTTATCTGATTGTGTTTTAATTCTGATTATATTTCACTTGACAAAATAATTAATTATTGTGAACTTCCAATTGTTAACAAGGACCTAGAAGAATTCCGATTGGCATTTTTCCCTTGTGTCGTAAACTCAAATGCAGGAGACCTGAACTATGTGTTTCCCCTTGACAGCTATCATTTTGGGGGTACTTTCTTACCTTGCTGAGAATGTAAATCACATCACCACGCTTAAAGGACAACTCGTCAGAAAGAGCTCCAGTACAGTCCCACAGGCCCTGGTAGAAATTAGCATAATCAGTGCTTCTATCTCCTAGAAAAAGAAAGAGAAAGTTGGAGTTATGGCTTGAACCAACAGATGAAAGGACCACCCCAGACTGCCAGAAAGTCTAAACAGCTCTGGCCTGAATCACGCAACATCCTAGAAAACCCACAAGAGCCCTTCCTCTGAACATGTTCATGAAGTTCATTTCAAAAGGGTTTGGTTTTTCATACCCTCCTCCATTTCCACTCTTAATCCAAACCCCGTGGCAAAGACATGGGCATCAGAAAGCACGATGCTCTCTGCTCGTTTTTATCAAGTCCCAAGCCCACTCCCACGTGTTCTGAAGAACAACGGGCCTTACCACATAATCAGCAGTCTCTACGAGTTGGGACAGACATGTGAGAAGTGACTATCTCACAGAGTTTGGAATACTTGATAACAGTGATGATAATAACAGTAGATTTTAATACACAAATATAAATGATTTGTACCCAAAGTCCCTCAAAGCTGTCTCTAAAATATTTTTGGACCTTGGAAATTGCCATTACAGATTTTTGTCAGTCAGGTCTAGGACATTAGGTTCTGAATAAACACGCAACATACACTGGAGTTATTGGCTCATCCCTCTACTGGCATAAGCACAATGGATGTGGTGTGCTCAAACTGCCATACACACCATTAACTGATTGATTATTTAGTGCTCTCCGCCCTGTAATACCACAGTAACTGGGTAACAAATGCTTTGTCACTCCAAGTGCGGGTCTCCTGAAACACAGCACACAGTTAAATACACTGGATGCTTTNTTTACACTGAGAACTGTTTCCTGCTTTTAATTTCATGATAATTGAGTTTTGATGAGTTCAGGAAAAAAGAATGCAAGTAATATCAATAAGACATAAGATGTCCATGTGTTCACTAGCCAGGCGGAACACATATGTGCTGACAACTTCCATCTCTGGAATGTCATCTTTGAATCTGAGGGGATAATGTGGAGATGTATGCTAGATCAGGGCTGTCATCTTAGTTTTGTTAGATGGCTTTCAAACAGCAGTCTCCTTGGCAATCTCAGCACAACTAGTCACATTAGCGTAGTTAGCATGGTGTTGGTTTTCACAAAGTATTAATTTATTAGAAGATTAAAAATTCTCCTTAAGTCTTTAACATTTTTTTTTAAAAAGAGAATCTGAATAANATGGAATCTATTCATGCCTTTTCATGCCTTTTCAATGATAAGAAAATAAACAAGGACTAGAAAATACAACCTAACAGAATCCCCTGTTAATTTTTATTTTTTAAGACTGAAAGACAGAGAGGGACAATGGGGCGGCAGGACAGGATGGGGAGGAGGAGGCTGAGAGAGACAGACAACATATTGGCTTCTCCACTTTAGTACTTGGGCTTTAAGTATTAAAACCAGCAGGGACACCAGCAGGGACGTGTGCAAGCCTGGGAATCCAACCAAGAGCTAACAAAGCTTGTGGCCGCCTCCCATCACACCACCCCCAACTCCAAGCCTGTATTAAATAAATTCTGTAAATGGACACTAGAGGGCACTCCAGCTGGCCAGATATCGCCAAACATTGTCAATTTCTTTCTTTTTTAGAAAAAAAAAATCACTTAATAATAAAGTGACTGATTTCTTTTAAAAACCACTTATTTAGACAAATAGAGATTTAGAAGTTGAAACATTCCTGTCAGATTAAATCAACTACTAAATGGGTCAAATGTTGCACCCCATGCAGTCTGTCAGTGTCAGCATGAGAGTCAAGGAATTGGAGCAGAGGGGATGACATCATTTCACACGTGAGGCCCTCCACACAGTTCCAGCTAAGAGGTAGAAGGTCTAAATAACTACTTTCCCCAGTAGGGGCCCGGATATGTTCCCATGTTGCTCAGCCTTAGGCTTGGTCCAAAGACGCGGAAGAAACAAACTTGGGCTAAAAACTAAAGTCGAGGTTTTGGACNGAGCTGTGGGATCACAGTAAGTCCCCAGCTGCCCAGGTACTTCCTTCTTTTTCAGACCCTCTCACAATACTTTTCATTTAATAGATTTTTTTTTTTAAGTAGGGGCGGGGAAGAAAGGACAAAAAGTATATGGTGATTTCTAATACATACTCATCACTTTGGGGTTTCTCTTCCCCTGGATACACTTGGAGAAACTCCCATTAACACTAATGGGAGTTATAGAAGCGGGCAAGGGGAGAGACCCCCACCGTGTGCAAGATGCATCTCTCCCTAGATGTGCATCAGGAGCATTTCATTAAACCTCACTGCTGCAAGGAAGCCACGGAGCCAGGGATGTGGCAATGCTGAGGAAAGATGCATTTTCAACTGTGCTTTCTATAATCTTGATGATGATGGTATCCAAAAGCCTACCTCAATTCTGTGTCCCACGTGTGAGCACTGCTGAAGAACAGTGTGTGTACGGAGCACATGACTGAGGTTCTCTGTGTCAACAATGAGGGAAGGGTCAGCAGCTTGCGTATTAGCCCATCTCCTTGGGAAAGTAGGCAGGGCATAAAAAATTAGGAGCAATCTTGATTGTAGAAAGTAGGAAGCTCCTCTAGTTCATCTTTAAAATGTAAGTGTGTCTAAACATACACAGACGGAAGTCCATGTAGAAACACAGCTTTAAAAGCACAGAAGGCTCTCAAAAGTGAGCACTTCTTACCTGTGCCCTGGAAGATAACCCATGTGAGGTGTTTTTGCTTTGCTTTGTGGTGATGGGGACCAAATGCTAGTTAAACACTCTCCTGCCGAGAAACATCCCTGCCCCTGAGATAGGCATTTTTTATAATATGGAACATCCAGAAGCACAGTTAACGTGGCTTAGCTGTCTACTCTGTGGGTTGACATCATTCTAGCTACACCACAATTGGTATGTTGAAAACTACCACACAAAGTTCACCTTGTTACGTGCGCTGTCCTAAGAGGCACGAGCTATTTTAAAAAGAAGGTTAAAAAAAAAGTTAGCTAGACTTTGAAAAATTTAGACAATGTGCTTTTAAAAACTTAATAAAAGATAGTGGGCAAAGCTAAAAGAATTGTTACCAAAGTACAGGTTGAACATGTAAACACCAGATTATAAAAGACATGATGACAATGAATGAAGCATGATTGAGAAGTTTTTTAGAAAGGGAAGCATATTTTTATAGTGTTGAAAAAAATCAAGTGGGATCATTTATATATGTATATGATCTGTGCAATAGATAAAAGTGAAGCAACTTGTAGGAGACAAGATGAACTCAGATTTACTATTTTACATTAGAGCACTGNTCTATTTTCATAAAATTAGTCAATGTAAAAAATACATAATGTTCTTGAGTAAGGTTAGAAGTTCATGTCATGTGCTGCTCAGCAAGACAGCCACACCCTTATCAGCTCAGTGCCCTGTGTGCCAAGCATCTAGTCACTGACAGCACAGGCATGCACAAAGGTCACTGCTGTGCAAAGACCCTGAACTGTGGCTTGAAAGCATGCCATGGCAGGAGAGATAAGAAAGACTGTGGTACCTTGTGGCTATGGCATGAAAAGCTCATCCACTCACTGGATTCCTTTAGGAAAAATTGCAAACATCGGAGGCATGGTCACTCGCATATGGGGAGGGTCTATCTACTAGGTGTGTTTACCTNCCACACCTGCATAGAAATTTTAAAAAGCAACCTGCATGTTTTTGGCAGAAGCTTCGTGATACGTAACTTAAAATAAATATACCTACTACCAAGTATCGTGCCTGGGGCTTCGCTTGCTGCCCTGTTTCACAGCTGTGTTTTACAGGGCAGGAGTGCTAACATCTAATGACTCTGTCCTTGTTTCCTTTCTGGAAAAAAAGAAAAAGGCAAACCCAAACCTTCTGCAGCAACCTGCTCCCACCTTCCTGTCCAAGTCCAGAATCAGGCCTCCATTTCCTTTCCATATGTCACAGTAGGAAGGCCTCGGGAAAGCTACTTCCTGAACACACACTGCTTGTCCACCCTGCTTCTGACAGCTCAAAAGAGTGATATATGGACATATCAGTGAGGGGAAAGTGACCCTAGCCCCAGCTCTGTACAGGACCTGGGGGTGACAGGGCAAACCTTGCCTCAGCTGACATGTGGCTATGAAGAGGTGTAAAGTCCTGATAAGAAGGCAGCCATCTCTTCTCTCCCTGTAAAATAATTGCTGGTTTATCAAAACTAACCTCATGTTTGCGCTATAGATAGTTTATCTTGTGCTACTTGGAAATAACAACAAGCAAGAAAAGTTGTCTGTATTGTGTGACTTTGGACATCATGTACGCAGTTATTTTCCAGTCTCGGTCATAATTAGGACTTGGGGCCATGTGCCAGGTGGAAATGGATAATGCAGAATATCCGTCCCAGTCTTCTCATTTTTAAGCTGCTGTCACTGGACTCTGGCATTTCTTACCCAATTCATTTGCTTTGTGTGTTAATCATATGCAAGGAAGATATGCATGGCCAACATTTAAACAGGCTGCAGATCAATTAGCGGTCTTAAGTTTATCTGATTTTTATCAAAGAAGACAGAGCTGTGGGTCGATTGTCAGAGCCTGTGTCAAGTTGACCTTTTCAGAGATGTCTACATTGCCAGTCCCCTGGGCAACTTGTTGTCCCCTGTTAGTCTCTGAATGGCAGAAGTCTGTTCTGCTCAAGCACAAAGTATACACAGATGTCTATATTACATTCTTATAGGTTTGACAGCAACTGCATGTTGTATCTATAAACTGTCCTTTAGCAGTGACACTTCCTCAATGATGATAAGCTAATTTATGCAACTAAATCTCCTTTGTGCAGAAATGAAAGCTAATTGAGTCATTACAAAGTAATTCAGGAAGGAATACCTTGTATAAATTGGCTTACTTTATAAATCCTTCTCAAGTGGTTTTCATGCATCCTAAATGGGACTAAGCAGCTTATCAGCCACAAGACATACAGACCAAACAAGTCAACTTCTCCGGGGGGCTGTGCAAACATCTTCAGAGTTAGAAAGTGACTAGAACAAAACAAAACTTAGCTTTGTCAGGCCTACCTGAGGGGTGATGTATACTGTCGCAACTCCCCTTCCCTTGCTCGTCCATCTTCACAGAAGCAGTGTCCTCTTCCTCCTCTGCGAACAAACAGCATCAGTGGTACACTAACAGGTCCAGGTTCCATCACAGCACCCACCCCATTAAAGAGCAGGACAAGTCTATGATACTTAAATAATTACCTTTAAAAGCACAGACACTCAAGATCCACATTCCTTTGTTAATAACCAGACAGCAACCTCCCCAAGGCTTAAGCTGACCTGATACAATGTGAGATATGCTCTAATGTGCTGCATATTTGTTTGAAATGCTTAGAGAAACTTGTCTGGAGCCACTTTAAATCCAGTTCAGCCCTTAAATCTAGTAAAGTAACAGCCAGCATTATACAAATATGCTACACATTACACTGAGTAACAGAAATACTACAATAAAACCACAGTTCCTAAAACATCAAGACAGCACGGGAAAAATGTGTGATATAAAATAACAGCTAACCTGTAAGTCATCAATTGCCAGACATGGTCATTGGTTTCCTTAATCTCACAAGGTGGTTTCTAACACTGCTAGGTAATTCCCCCAAATCATACTGTGGGTCTACTATATGTCACATACCATGGAAGATAAGGCTTTATAGTTGAATGGTTATAAACCATCATTCTATAGAAGTAAATTGAGATGCAGGAGGTGGCAAACTTCCNAAGCATGGGATTCAAACTTGAGTCTGTGGTCACAGACCATGTTCTTTCTGCTCCCCGTAGTCAGGGCTTTGCTCAGATTATTTTCTCGCACACACTCCAAGTACATTCCCTTCCCAAGATATGGAACAAAGTGACAAAATTAAGCAAGAATTTAAAAAAAATTTTAAAACAGAATCAAACCATGTCATTCTTATTTCTTTCCCTACTTAAGGACTTATAAAAAAACTGAAAAACGTTTAATGTAGGATATACAAACAAATGGCATACCAAAGAAAAACTAAATTAAAAAACATCCTAACTCAAGAACAATCCACAATGTATATGTAAGACATACATCGGTAGCCAGAATGAATCTGAAATCAATCAACCAGTCAACCANTTTTCATTGTGAGGGGGAGCATCTGCCAGGAAAGCAAAGGTACTAAGAGCNTCCACCCTGAGGATGCTGACAACCTGCTGGGGGCAGAGACGAGACCTGAGGGGAAGGAACTAACAGGGCACAGTCACATTCACTGGACAAAGGAACATGGTGTTCTGGGAGAAGAGCAAGATAAGACAATGTGAGAAGTGGGGGCCACTGTAGGGTCCATGGACATCCTGCTATAACCTTCAGACAGTGTGGTGGGCAGTGAGAACCCTAGACGGTGTCTAAGCAGACAGGGCAGGACTAAGATTGCTTTATAAATGATCCTTAGATCCCATTGTCTCAGATAGCCTGGATGAGGGGCGTGGAGAGTCTAGATAGAGAGGAAGGAAGTCCTGAACTGCAGGGGCAGAGGAAACGGGAAGGAGATGTGAGAGGTGGAGGAACCAGAGTCGATAAGCTTTGTGCCTGCCTGCCTAAGTGTTTTCAGGCTCAGGTTTAGAGCCTAGAGGACAAATGGCCATACCGTCACTGAGAGGCTAGCCCAGATAATCTGTGTTGTTGGGGGAAGAACACGGAGCTGTTTCTGCAACCGGATAGGGTTAATACCAGAGAAAAGGGCAACTGTAAAGTATTAGCAAAGTCCCTGTACATTTTATCTAGTGATTAATCAAACACCAGGATTTGAAGCAGGCTTCAGACTTAGTGTGCTTAGAAGTCAAATATAAGTGGTTTGAGTTTATATAATTCAACTCAGACAAAATAATAAAAGCTCCAAAATAAGGAGCAGCTGGCACTGTTTGTCTTATGCACACTGCTGAGTTAACCTCGGTAATTTAATACGGGACACTTCTTTTAACAACCGTCACCTCACTTTGGCCAAATCTCAAGGACTACTTATCAGAAGCAGCTTGTTTATAGGGTGTTTTCACGTCAGCTCCAAAGGCAGAAATTTACAGTTCATCCACCTGCTCTTTCCACAGATGGTACATTTATTTTTAAAGGTGAAAGACAGAGCTTGCCTTGTCTTTCTTTCCCCTTCATATCCACTCTCTCCAGCCTGGCTACAAACCCAGTATTAAGGGGTAAAGACCATAAGGGCACTTGTCCTTAGTCAAACATAGCCACAGCTAGGGGTAGGAGGCACTGCTTTTGGCTTTTAAGAAGAAACTAGGATTTAGACTTACCATTCAATGTTAGCATCAATATACCATAAAAATAACTGTAAGAAAAGTCTCTGTGAGGTCATCCTTGTAGGCAGTGTTGTGGAGCAGGAAATGCTTCTGCACCACTGCCTGCTTGCATTTCAAAACTGGACTGACATTTTAGGTGAAAGCCTTATGCAATCCATCCGTCAAGTTTTCTAAGTCAGAGTCAACAACTCATTCATCTTGGCCTAACAATACAAATAGCTTCCATATAAAAGACAAACTCAAATTTTGTGTGTTTTTAATTTTAGAGGAGAATATTCACAAGGAATATTGACTAGAGTCTGACTAAATACTGTGAACAAATGGATCCAAATACTACGGAAGTCCTAATGTTCATTTTTAACAGAGAAAACCTTTCCATGTCGCTAAAAGCCGCAGAAGAACAATCAAAATTCCAGGCAATAATTACCTTCANTCCATATTAGAAATACATACATTCACATGCTATTTTACTTAGATTTATTATGAAACATATTTTATTTTCATGCTGAGGCACAATGCCATTATATGATACTAATTAATATCTCAAATAGTCCATGTTTGTGGGTTAATACATTCCATTCAACATTCTAATAACAGTAAACAAAAACAGCTCAGCTATGCAGTAAAATCCATCAAACCACACAGATGGTTAGAAGGTTTTCATTATGTGGTTTCCATAGCAATCATATTGCAAATCTGGAAGCTTCTTGCAAATAAGCAGCTTGTATTTACATGCCTCTCAGCTGCAGCACAAAACTCTCTAACACACGAAGTTATTATTCCAATCACACGGTGTTAGAAGAATCATCGGAGGTTGTTTTGTGATCAGACAAGATGAAAATAAAGCAAGCTAAGTGCCAAAGACAATCAAATGCAGTCAGCACCTGCTAGCCAGTGTGTTCTAGAAATGTCTGGTAGTCAGAAAAGGTTACTCTAAACCCTGTCAGAAAGAGGGAACTTCAGAAGCCTTCAGACCCACAAGGTCCCGAAGGCTAATGCAGCCACTTCTTTTTTAAATGGTTCTTGACCTCCTTCCTGGGTTGAGCAAGGCCGGGAGGAACAAGAGAGTCAAGTCCTTCCAAATCTTTTTAGGAAAATCCANGTTAAGAAAAGCTTTACTGTGAAAAACCTGAGACTTCCCCTCTCCTATACATGAATCTATTTAATTTGAAAATTGATCCAGTTTCCTAGCAGATAGATTAATATCCTAATAAGGATCACAAATCTGTGCAGGAGTGTGATATTTGCAATACTGCTGTTTCTAGCTTACTAATGTTCCTACTTTTAGGAAAAATAATCAAAAAGAAAAATACTTAACACAGCGTGCTTGAGAAAGGCTACAGACACTTGGTTAGCACCGAGGCAAGGTGAGTGAGTGAGTTCAGTAGCCAAGGGCTGACTTCACAGTCCCTTCCGGTCACTGACTTAACTCACACAATGATTAGGTTTCCCATGGACTGCCTTCAGAAAACAGTGCTCTTGGTTACTGAATTACAATGTATTTAAGCTCAACTGGTAGAATAAACTCTTACAGTGTATTTTAAAAGAATAAAATAGTCTCTGAAATAGGGTTTCAGTTTAGATCACTACTTGCCCAGGCTTCACTTGATTATGTAATCATGTGATTTTTTTTTCCCTCAAGAATAGTTAATATTTATTGCTTAAATAGCCATACTATCCATGTTTAAATCCATTATGTAACTAAATACTTCAGTAATTCTATGAGGCAATACTAAGCACTTGTATCCTCATTATTTTATGAATGCAAACAATGAAATTTGTGGAGCCTGAATAACTTGCTCAAGTGACGTCCAGTTAGGACATTTATAAGAGAGGGTTGAACTTCAGGCACATGCTAGGAAGCCACAGTGTCTCTTCTTTGACTTTCACTACAATCTCAACTTGCTGAGAGCATTTTTCAGTAATTTCAAGTACAAGTAATTTCAAGTACACACGTACACACACACACACACACACACACACACACACACACACACACACCCTTCACTGTATAGTGGATTATTTTAAGTATCTGCTGTTTATGGACATGGAAGACATTTTCACACAGGTGGACAGGCTAGACACCACCACACACTGTATCTGAAACCATTTTTTTTATCATAGTTCTGGAAATAGAATAATAATTTGTAATGCCAAAATCATTTGCCTTTCCTGTTTTCCTAGCTCTATCTTCAGCTCCCGATTTTCACCCCCTCAAACGTCCCTAACATCAACACAGGATTCAAAACTCACTACAGTTTTGAATACAAGTCATAACTGAAAGCAGATTGTGTCCAAGCCAGCAAGCTTCTTTTCTTCCTTACACTTAGTAAGGAAGCCTGCTTACATGGAAATGGTGAAGACAACTCAGTCTTTCTATACACAGCACTTGAAAGAACTGCACCTCCACGTTGGAGCCATGAGCTAACCTGCACATCTCATCAAGGGCTCAGGCTCTAGGGCACTGTAAGCAAAATGTCCATTCCTGAGTAGACGGATGTGTGGCATGTGGGGACGGAAAACACAAAATGCCAGTCCTTGTGTTATGATGTAAAAGATGGGAACAGTACTAGGGAGGGGGTTTTACACGTGACTCATTACCCTGTATTCTCTCTCCAAGTCTGTGGTAAGCTATGAAGGCTGGAGGAAAGGGTTGTAAAAAGAAGAAAGTCAAAAGGACACATACAGGCAAGAGACAGAAAAGTTTGACAATGAGGGAGAATGAGGTTCCGAAGGGCTTATAAATCCAAAACATTTGGTTATGTATATACGATACTTCAAAAGGATTTTTCTTTTTAGTTGGCCAACATACATTAAGGCAATAACATTACGTGTTACTGCCAAAATGGATGGAGGGGATCTCACAGGGCTCCACTTGTACATCAAGAGCTCCAGGCAAACGATGGCTACTGAGAAAGCGAGAGCCAGTCTTCCTCAGGGATGAGCCCCCTCATAGGTGATCTGACCTTAAGCAGTCAGCCCTAAATATATACAAATGAGCAACCCTAAATGAACTCGGCAGGTTATATTTATAAATTCGTGTGTGTGCGTGTGTGTATGTGTAGAGCAACAGTAATTAAAGAATAAAAGGCTGTGGGTTTGAGGAGCAGAGGGGGCACCGGAGAAGTTAGAGGGAGGAAGTGGAGGGAGGAGATGATATAAACATAGTACTCATATAAAATTCTCAAAAAATTAAAAAAAAGCCAAACCAAAAAGAATAAAACTAATAATTTTTTTATTATGAGATAAAGCAAAAATTTAAAACAATATGTGTTTTTATAAAGATATAAGCATGTGCCTAACTTTGAGTCTTAAACTTCAAAATGAGCAGAAGCATACAATGCAGAAGTGGCGGTCACATGNGCTCTCCAGGAAACTGGGGGAAGAGTGGCCTGTTGCTGCGCCTCACTTACTCATGGGATCATACACTGGTTACTGCCTCTGCTCAGTTACCCCTGTGCAGTCCTTCGGAGCAGGGAGAATGGGTCTAGCCTAAAGCACTCTGAGGAGAACTATGTAACAACCAGGCTTCTCTGGGGTAAAGAAGGGAGACCAAGTTCATTACCTTAGGAGTGAGCTATTTTTTCTCAACCATTTCTGAATTTAGCAACCAATAAGGCCAACATGAAATTTAAGGCACAAAACAAGCAACAGTTGCTCAATTGTACAATCAACTAAGGTTAAAAGTCATGAAGTTGGATATTCTAGTCTTAAACAGTTTAAGATGAAAAAGTCAACACTGTACCACAAGTGAAAAGGGAAATGTCACTAAAGTGTGATACATTTGTGTTATATTAAAACTAAAATTTAAAGAAAAATTTGAAAATAATGATTTTTTAAACTTAGACATTATATATTTTACATTATAGTTGGAATGGTGAGGAAAAACCTCAAACTCAAGCAAAGAGCTCATCAGATAGCACTGAGAAAAGCAACCTCTGAAGGGAAAGAAAGCTTAGGTATTTGTTCAGTTTCCTCATTTCATTAAGGGGGACGTGGGGATGCTGGATGAAGTGGGGATGCTGGATGTCTGGATGAAGAAGTGGGGATGCTGGATGTCTGGATGAAGTGGGGATGCTGAATGTCTAGATGAAGTGGGGATGCTGGATGTCTGGATGAAGTGGGGATGCTGGATGCCTGGATGAAGTGGGGATGCTGAATGTCTGGATGAAGTGGGGATGCTGGATGTCTGGATGACGTGGGGATGCTGGATGTCCGGATGAAGGACACACNGCCTGCACTCTCCACCACCCTTCATACAAGTGGACCATGGATGCTCCTAAACACGGCTGTCGCCTGCTACTGAGGCACCTCTCTGTTCCAGAAGCACTTTACCATCTACAGGCAAATACGGCAGGTGAGGAAAGAAACAGCTCAAAACTAAAGTTCTGAACCGGCAGGATGGCTCGTGCCTGCAGTCAGGGTTTGGAGGGNCAAAGCAGTCTGCACCCAGCTTGGGCTATAGTAAGCTCCAGGCCAGCCTTCAGAAACCAACCAATGAAACAAGTTTTACCAGACCAGATCCTTTCTGCCTATTGGAAGCCAACAGTGTCACTGACCCAGCCCTCCAGCATTCTGGGTGTGAGCTCTATGAAATCTGGATCCTTGTGAAATGGAAGACTCCTTGTTGCCTTATAAATTTGTTAAAAATTCAATGCTAAAAATTTTCTGAACCTAACATAGTCAAATTAAATAATTTCTGTTATAAAAAGTTCTTTTTGATACTGCATTTCTGACATAATTAAAGTTCCTTTTTAATGTAAATTAACTTTTCCTTATTATTCTAATTATAAAAATTATCTATACATAGCTAGAAAAATAAAAATAGAATAAGTGAGAAGAAAAATTAATTTTTAAAAATTATACTGATTTAAACATAACCACTATTGATGTCTTGCAGGCCATGTTTATTTAGTAAAGTTTTCTCTTTAAAAAATCCTTTTATTAAGAATATCTCGGGGCTGGAGAGATGGCTCAGCAGTTAAGAGAACCAACTCCTCTCCCAGAGGACCCAGGTTCAATTCCCAGCACCCACATGGCAACTCACAACTGTCTGTAACTCCAGTTCTAGGGGTTTCAACACCCTCACACATACATATATGCAGGAAAAACACCAACACATATAAAAAAAGAATATCTCAAATGCATAGGTATTTCATTATTCCCACATACTTCTTTTCCTAAATGTGTATGTTATTTATAAATTATTTTTAATCCCTTTTTAGAAAACAAATTTTGTCAAAGTAGGTGGTTCAAATTTCATTAAGCAAAAGTACTACCTAATCAAAATTAAGTTACTGATTAGATTATTTAACTATAATGTGACTATCTCATTTGCTGATTAGATTATTTAACAATAATGTGACTATCTCATTTGCTCTTCAAGTGCCTACAATAATCTCCATTAGAATAGTCTTCTTAAGACAGGGCTCACACAACACAGCTCTGGCTGTTTCCTCTGCTTCATGGTCACCATTCTTACTTGAATGACTCACAAACTACAGTTACCTCAATTTGAGAATCTGGCAGACGCTGTCTTAGAAATAAAGTGAATGTGTTGTTTGGGGGGANACAAATGACAGCATTTACTTTCAGTGATAGAATTCAAGCAAACACTACAATTTTAGAAACTTGCAACCACCANTGCAAGCCACCGACAGCCTCCAGCACGGAGACTTTCCTGGTGAGAGACAACAGGAACAAGGTGTACTTTAAAACTGTGTCTATATTTGGGTTCTGAATAATGCAGTGAACCAACCTTTTCCAAATGACAAATGTCTGGTGTCATCAACTCACACAAGGGTAAAGATCTGTTCAAGTGCAAGACATTTGAACTTTAATGTGAAAAGGTATGGAAAATTCACTGATGTTCTTTCAGACCCACCTGCACCCAGACTTCCACTGTTGCCCACGGAGTCTGGGGTCAGCGATAGGAATAGGCAGAATGACCTACCTGCAAGGGCCATCACAGGACCTCCCTTTCCCTTCTATGGTTGCCTGCAGTTGAACTGAATCAGCCCATCACAGCACACTAAATGAGATATGAGAGTCCAAATGTCTTCCATTAGCGAGACTTTCAAAGAGTTGTAACAAATGCAAATCATATACTCTTCCTCTCACTAATTCTGAGGGAAAAAAAATCTAAGGTGTTTTTTCTCTAGAAATAAGTTATGCATATGTAATAAGTTTATCATTGTGATTTTAAGTTCATTTAAAAATAAACATTTTTAGCTGGGCAGTGGTGGTGCATGCCCTTAATCCCAGCACTTGGAAGGCAGAGGCAGGTGGATCTCCTGTGAGTTTGGGGCCAGCTTGGTCTACAGATCTAGTTCCAGGACAGCCAGAGCTACACAGAGAAACCCTGTCACAAAAAAACAAAAACAAAAACAAAGACAGAAAAGAAAAGGAGAAACATTTAAAAAGTCTGAGCTTTAGTTCTGGTACACAGACACTGAGCAGTGTAACCTTCACAGACAAAACTTCTGGAAGTCTCAATCATTCTCACAACTACCAAAGGATCTTTAACATATTTTTTTTTTAAAGAATGCTGCCCTATATTTTCCAGAGTAAGTGTAGTTAAATATCTAAACAGTGTTAATCCTCCATACAAAAAAAATTATTATCTTGCTAGCCCAGAACACTAACCATTATTTTATGTTTCCCAAGCACGCAATCTCAGGATTGAATTGTATGTATTATACTGTTGACTCATATTGAGCTGGTAAGTAAAATCACTTTAGGTTTTTTTTTTCTACAAAGCTAAGCCTTTCCTTTCTTACATTTTGCAACTAGGCTTTTGGAGCAAGGAGACATCCTATAATATTCTGCTTGATTAGATTTGGCAGAATGGCTTTAGTCAATTTGAGAGCAGGCCTCTATCTCATCCTCCAAGGCAATGACCACAGTGAATGCCCAAAGACAGCCACAAAATCAATTAATTAGTACCAGTGAGCACAGTTTAGACTCAGTTACCCCATGAGAGTCCTGGTCACCAGCTCTACAAAAGTCCTGCTATGCTTACCATTTCTGTGACTACTCTTACTGAGTCCAAATAATCAGGGTTTCATCTTCCAGGTAGCAGAAGGACTCTGTGACACTTACGGAGTAGCTTCTCCTCTGCTATCCACTTCCAAGTCTCAGATGACCTAGAATTTACGGAGTCCACTGTAGTGGACACTAGGTGCCTTCTTCAGAACAGCCCTGGGAAGCCACCACAGCTTAGTTTCTTCCCAGGCTCACTTACCACTGAGCTGTCACATAGCAACCGTCTCCAAGTCCATGTCAGCTAGCCCAACTTCAGACACTACAAACTCCTAGTCTCTACTCTACAGAAGTTCAAAATTCTATTACAAGACTCCGTCTACTTCTAACACCTCGCTTGTTCTTCATAGTTGACTCCAAATAGGCAGCTCAGTGACTTCATTTTCAAGTTCTCTTGTGATGTACTTTCACCTGGGCCAGAAGCCCAGTAAGTAAGTCCTACTGCTCTTGAAGACATGGCTCAATCAATCTCACAACCAGGAGGTTTTCCCCACAGCCAGCAGGCAACTAGCCTCACGTTTCCTGTGTGCTCCTGGATGTATAAAGCCCTACATTCGTGTCCTGCCTGCTGCAAACATTTGTCTCCTAGTCTCCTCTCCTCCAGGCATGACCTCCCCGAGAGCTTCTTTATATTCCCACAGACCAGCACAGGGGGTGGGACGAAATGGTTCCTAAGAATGTTTGTTGAATCAAAGTCAAATGGATTTGGCTGGCTAGGCATTCCTCTTGGGCTTCTGTTACCGCTTACTAATATTAGCAGTCGGAGAATAATTTTAACAGAAAAGGAATAAATAACACTGAAACTGAGCCATTTTCTCTGAGCTACTGTCCTTACTAAGTCCAGAAACAAAGTACATGCTATTATATAGTTTTTATTATACTGATCATAATCTATAAATTTCAGGTATTTTCATAGGTCTCCTCAAAAGTTGCATTCATTAAATACATTCTAGCACAAAGAAACTGATATATTTTCATCCCCTGACTTTCTCCCTTACTGTTTGTTTATAATTAAAATCCAAACGGAAATTTAAAATGCTTACGGGTTTTAATAGCATTTGTGTCTATTCTTTCT
>LZPO01055449.1:37976-54994 GCA_001675575.1 Neotoma lepida
CATGCATGCGTGTGTGTGAATGCATGTGTGCATGCGTGTGTGTGTGTGTGTGTGTGTGTGTGTGTGTGTGTGTGTGTGTGCAGCAGGACATGTAAATGGGTGTTAGTGCACGGAGGTCAAAGGACAACTTTGCGTCTTGGTTCTCGCCTTCCACCCTGTTTGAAATACAGTCTCTTGTTTGCTGCTGTGTAAACCACACAATCTCCCAGGAATTCTCCTGTCTCCACTGCCTGTCCTGCAGAAAGGAGCACTGGGGTAACAGACACATGCTACCACATGTGATATTACATGGGTTCTTGGGACCCAAACTTTGATCCTCAAAGTGCTTTACCCAGCAAGCCATCTCTCTCGCTGCTCTTACCCCTACACTTTCTATCAGTCCCTCTTGGTTGAAGGTCCCAAGCCGCTGATAGCAGAAAAATCAACCATCCTAATTGGAGCCGGAGAGTCACTCTTAGTCCCTCAATTCTTTGGGCTTAGTTGGCTGTGTCCAACTATAACAGCTACCGGTGCCTAGAAGGCCTCAGCCCAAGGAATAGAAAGGATCAAGCACACAATAGTGAATATTTAATATTTGTAAAGCAATTATCAAATAACAGCCCTACTTGTATTTTTCCATTGCTATTGTATGCTCTCACTGCGATATATAACTTTCAGTTTAGACCTCATGATGAACCACATCAACATCCCTGCTGATCACCTACATGTGTTGTTTACCCAGGACTGTGGCTCTGAAGACTTCAACAGGTATCAGAAATATCTATGGGTCTTGTTAAAAATCCAGCAGCTATGACCCAAATATAAAGATTCTGCTCACTAGGTTTGGGGGACTCTTTGGATGTCAAGTTGCCAGCCTGTGCTGCTGGTCCAGGGACAGCACTCTGCGAGCCTGTTATCTGCAGCCATATCTCCTTACACATGACTTCACAAAGTTGAGTGTTCTAGGATCAGGACTGTAGCTTAGCTGTAGAGTGCTNGCCTAGCATGCATGAAGCCTTATATTCGAGTCCTAACACTTCATAAAGCAGACGTGACTTAAAAGTGCATGACTCTATGCTCAGCACTCAGGAGGTGGAAGTGGGAGGATGACAAATTCAAGATCATCCTTGGCTCTGACCCTATCTCAAAAAAAAAGTTCAGTGTTCTATTATCATTTGAATGCTAAGTTAATCAGAATTTTATCTTCAAATATTATTTGCCTTTTAAATTTGAAAACGTGGTATGCCTCACCAAATAGCAGCAAAGTAAATAATTACAGCTAATGACTAAGGCAGGAATTTATCCCACTTATATGCTCAAGAAAGTCAACGCAACGACATAAATGCAAACGAAGGTTGTGCTCCAGAAGTCATCACCCTCTTTCACCGGCTTTACAGATTCAGCCAAATCACACTTGCTCAACTTCAGTTTTCTCATTTGGAAAATAAAAATTACAAAGTGTACCCTAGAGAATTCCTCTGAGGACAAAATGAGGTAAAGTGCCCAATGCACTATACACTGCACGGCAGATTTATATCAGTAGTCATTATAATAATAATCTAGGACTCACTGTGTGCAAAGACTACTAGGCACTTCATACTTAACTCATTCAATCCTCCAAATCCTCGGAGGAACATACACTATTATTCCCATTTTTCAGATGAAGAAATAGAGGCATGGAAGCATTTCAGTAACCAGCGCAGCAAACACAGCTGGAGGAAGGAGCGGCAGGATATGAACGCGGGCAGTCCTGCTTCCAGAGCCCAAGTTCTTCCTGTCAGTGTAGACTCTCTATATCACTTGTTCATATAGCCATTAGTTAACTCACCAGCACTTTAACCTTTTGACGTTACATGGAACTTATGAGAAGGATACTCTCATGGTGTCATATTGACACACATTCTTGTTTTTAACACTCTTCAGTGACAAAGTAATGTGACTAACTGACAATAACATATCCTCCCTGAAAATAGTGTCCACTGCTAAAAAATGTAAGAGTCAATTTTGTAATGGCCACAGAAAATGGAAAGCATGGCATTTGCCCCTTACATTTTTCTTTCTGTTGGAAAGCAGCTTGCAAATGGAAAAGTCACGTCCATCACCTCCCTCCCAGAGACTGAATATGATAAAAGACAGAGGAAGGCCAAGCCTCGAAGCAGGCAGAGCTGAGAGCAGCTTCCATCCTAGCCCGGAGCCCAGGGAGATGGATCAGTCCTGAAGAAGACAGCTATAGCTCCTCACTAAAGTTGACTGCAGTAAGACATAAAAAAAGGCCGCAAATTAAAGCATTTTATATAACACAAAGAATAGCGCTCTCAAAATACAGATTACACAAACCTATGAGGGGCTGTGCACAGATATTCAGAATGAGGATTAAGGAGCTTCCAATTCTCCCGCAAAAAGATATTTTCTTGACGTGGAGATGAATTTGTTATAAAGCATTTTATAATGGCCAGGAAAGAGAAGACATTCTAGAACCACAGCATTTCTGTAGAATGGGGCTCCCCAAAGAAGCAAGGAAGACTTGTAGGGAGGACGGGAAGGTGAGCACACAAAGCTCGTCAGATGGAGGGCTCCTGCAAAGTAGGAGGTGATATTCTTCCAAGCACATAGAATAAAAGTCTGAGCTTAAAAAATAAAACCTTTGTTCAGATTTGGCTCCCTGAAGGGACAGGCCGAACTCTCATTTGGAATTTCTCGTCCTTGGATTCCAGAAATAAAGCCAACATAAACAAAATGTTTTATGTAAAAGAGCCAAGGCATTTTTAATGTACATGACAGGCATGCTGTAGCTGATTTTTTTTCAAGGTCACACACAGCATTTCAGAGTAGGAAATTGAGTAAACTTCAACTTCCCACCCTGCAAGGACAAATTCCTGCCACTTTAGGGACCAAGGGCTGCACAGTGTCAGGATTGCAAAGCTAACCCTTCCTCTACTTTCCAGTATGAGAAAGTGCTCTTGCTTCCCTATGGTAAGACCATATCTGTTTAGAGACTAGTTTTCAATGTAAGTATGACATTTAATCAACTTATCCTGGCACTTTTAGTTGATAAAATGTTATGCTATAATTATGTACACTATATTAAAGTACAACTCAGGGCTTTATTTCCATCTAATTAAATAATTAATGGCCTGCCCACTACCATCTTTGGAGGACCAGTCTATGTTTATTGTCCTTGCTAGAGTGAATCATCAAATTAAAGACAATACATAGAATAACAATATAAACTCTTCTGAACTGTACTCAGATCACCTAGAAGAGTAATGGTGACTCTCCAAATGCTCTCTAATTATAGAACTTAGTTACTCCCATTCTGCCTAAAGAAAAGTAGTTATCAGCCAGTGGTTACAGAATTCAGGTAGCTTTGTTAAAAATGGTTTTATCATATGACCCTTTACTTAGCTTTGGAAAACAATTTCTGGATTAAAAAAAGTCAAGAAGAAAAATTATCTCAATATAGTCCAGTGCAGTGAGGAAATACAATATAGGACTTGGCATGTGTCCACAGGAAAAGTCTGGCTCCCAGATGCTTCTTGCCAACCCACAGCGGATTCACTAATGTTTAAACAACTGACAATGTACACTCACAGCACTGATGACATAGGGACCAAAACTCTGCAGGAGCCTGTCTCATGAGCATTTTCATATACTGAAAACTAAAATCAAACCCAAAAAATCATAGACACTACACATTTCATTTACCAAAAGATTCAACATGCTCAGTAGCTTTCTTTACAGTAAATAGATGCCACCAAATTAATTAAGATCTACATAAGGCATATCACCTCAACAAAACAAAACATCTCATTATTTTTATTGTATTAGTCCTTGAAAATGAGAATGTAACCATGAAATAANNGCAGCAAACAGACAACTGTCTCCATAGCTCACTCANTGTAATACTATTATATAATATCCATGACCTCCTAGAGTCTGTGCCTATGGCTAACATGTGCTAGTNTGAATCAAATTNAATTGTATTTGGTTTTCTGGCCTCCCAAAATTGTACTTTTGTAAGATTTGAGGGTAAAATGAAAGTTATGACACNGAATTTTGACAGCAAGTAGCAGCTGAACATTCTTAGACATGAAATGTCAATGTTCCTTTATAACTGGTCATTAAGTGTATCATGAACTCAATAGTCTTTACAGACAAGAATACGCTGAGTAAAGTCTGCATTTACTCTAGTATACATTCAAGCATAAACAAATATTGTTACTATTTAATACAAAACTGTCATAGATTTAGCCAACAGTGAAGAAGGCAAGATACAAATAAAATTACTTTGTGTGATTTTTCTCCCCTATTCCCACATGACACATTTCTCAGAGATGATATTCTCTCTCTTGATACCAAACAACTCTGTCACATAATGTTTATGTCATGTGAGTTTTACAAATAAATAGTAAAACAAAACAAAACAAAAGGGTTTGATTTTCTGGGAGAAAAAGACTGACTGGCACAAGAAATAAAATAAGTTATTTAAATTAGGACTTCAGTTGATTGCAATGCCAAATCCATTTTTACAACATATTCCAAAACCACCACATTGGTCTGCCTTAATAAGACTTCAAATTTGAATATCTACTCTTAAGTATTTACAACTAAAGCCTGCATGCCAATCTGGATGAGCCTCTACCTTACTATAATTTTTTTGGTATAACACAAACATCATTTGTGCTCTAAACTGTATCAAGAAGCCATGTAGGATAACTTACTCCAGAAAGCCAACAGACTAATTAAATCTCTTCCATCATAAATCCAACAAGTCTTTTTTTTTTGTCAAGAAATAATATTAAGAACATAAAGATTTTTAGTACTCAGAAAGGATATACCTACCAAGGAGTCTCGCCTACAGTAAACATGCAAAATTTTGTTCATCTAACTTGAATTAAAGTTTATAAATCACAGGATTATAATTAAATCTCTATTGCAGAGTCTTTGCAGTAATCAATTACTCATGGTGAAGAATGTAACCTTTAGCAGCAATATGGTCAATGGCCACACTGAAACAAACTTGACTTTCTCTGCTTGTCCAAAGGGACAGACNGACTGTGCAGGGTGGGTCAGAGGCTGCAGTCTAAANATCTGAGACAAAACTTTGGGCCTTAGATGAACAGAGAGCTTCAAGTGAGACCTCCACCATTCCAGGAACGCTTTTGCCTTCCAGGTCTCTGGAAAGTGTTNGGGTTTCTGAGGAATCAAAACCTCAAGTTTGTACAATATGTGATCTAAACTTCTACAACCTCAAGTATGGTGTTCCCAAATCAAGAAACCTGACACCACTGTGAAACCCTTGAGGCTCTGGCAGTAGCAAAAGCAGAATCGTGGAGGAAAGCCTTCAGAGCCAAGGTACACAGAAATCCCCAGAGAAGGGTGAAAACCTGACAAGCTGACAGTACATGGAGCTGGAAGCGCAGCCAAGTGAACACGCAATTCCTGGGTGGCCAGCTCTACTACAAGTTAACACAGAATGCTTAGACACAGAAATCAGGGAGAAGCCATCAAATGTAAAGTTTCATGTTCAGACCTTTGCCAAGCTAGAGAGGCAAACCACACAACATGATTAGCTTGGCCTCTTTGCCTTCCCCTAGGAAGGATGGATGCCATATGAATATCTTCTGGGGCATTGGGCCATCTGTTTTTTAATGTCTCAAACAACAGAAGTTTCTTCCACCACTTCCTTTGGAAAGTTTTTTTTTTTTAAAGGGGGACAAAAACAAAAGTAGCTGTAAATGTTANGGCGATTTGATAGTTATTGTTCAAATANTCCTATTTATGAACCCTTTCTTGAACGCTTCCATGAGTGGACATCCTCGCTTTGGCTCTAACAGTGAATATGCGATAATCTGGCCTCCTCCAGAGACAACATTTGGTGCCCACATCTCAGTGTGTTTAAGGCATCTTTGTTTTATTAAGTCCCTGTAACTTATCACACTTTCACCTTCATGCTCTAAAGGCAGTGTTTATAACCACATAGGGCATTCAGAAAGGCCCTCTCAGAAACCTTATCTGTGGCCATAGGCTTCATTTAAAACTTTGCTCCTTATCAGTTTCTCATTGGTCTTTTGTTACATTCATCCTTGGCTAACATTCTCACTAACATTGTCAACACTATACACTAACACAGCACCTGCTTGACTAAACATTGTTTTGTGTGTGTGTGTGTGTGTGTGTGTGTGTGTGTGACATGACTAATTTAACTGAATCATTAAAAATCCAAGTTTTTTTCTCTACTTTTCTCATTTCATATTTCACTTTCCAGCTTTCCCTTACTCACTGAGTAGAACAGATAACCTTTTCCAAACGCCTTTAAATGAATGCTAAGCTGTCATGAAAGAGTAAATAAACAACTGGGCACAAGTCTTATGTATCTCTACATGCTTTGGNGTTGCTGTCATTTACACCTAAGTCTTACATGATATAGGAATAGGAAATATTTACTGATTTATAAATATTTATTTGTGGGTCTTGTTTTGTTTTTGTTTTTCAAGACATGATTTCTCTGTGCAGTCGTGGCTGTCCTGGAACTCACTCTGTAAACCAGGCTGGCCTTGAACTTAGACATCCACCTGCTTCTGCCTCTAGTGCTGAGATTAAAGGCAGGAGCCACCACCACCCATAATCACCTTGACACACCTAATCAGGATGTTTCCAGGAAGCTCTGAGTGAGATGTAAGACAGCTTCAGAGAGAAAAGGATGATGGAGCCAGGCATGAGGTTATCTGGTAGAGGATGCAATGGGCAATGTGGGATCAGGCACAGGATTTGTGGGCTAGGAGAGGAAGTCAGCTTAATGGAAGACAAGAGTGAGAAGGAGACGGGGGAAACCGAACTCAAGCAGGCCATGGCTGTTCCTAGGCCTTCCTCCTTTTGTCCTCCAAGAATGCCCAGGAAAAAGCACTGTCTAAGCATCTCTCTAGTCACTGTAACCGCCCTTCACTAGCACTCAAGCTGCTTGTGTGACTTTCATATCTCAGTTCATTTTTAAACAGGAAACTCGTCATTTGCACTGGTTACACCAGATTCCCAGATGGTAGCATTCAAAACTCAGTTACAGCTCTGTACGCATCACATCTTCTCTTCCTATTGCCTTTAATGAGTGAGTGGGCACAGAGCAGAATGTCATTTCCTGGGAAATGCCTCATTTGAGATGACTAGTACACCAAAGGGACTGGTAATCCAAGTTGGTCCTGTTGCTAAGAGTAGATGATGCATCTTTAATGGTACAAAGGACTGGTGAGATGGGAGCTTTTCATCACTCACTGTATTCTATNACATAAGCTCATCTGAGACTGTGCTCCCTGGGATGGCAATGTCAGAGTTCAAGGAAGCTGTACAGGGGCAATCAGGTGNGCGTCAACACTGACAGCACACAACGCGGCAGTCGTTCTTTTAGGTTTCNGTGGTAACTGATGCTATTTGGGCAAGAATTATCCTAAAGATACCTTCCTGGTCTCTCTTTATTTAACTAGTGAGTCCACTAACTACAGGCTCTGTCTTGCAGAAGANACAGGTTCTGGAATTCTAAGAAGAAGGTACTATCTAAGGGATACGCCAAGCAACACAGGGTTTGCTTCTTGCCTTGAGGCACCTAAAAATTCACTTTTATGTTTGCCAAACAGCTATATGAAAGTGAAATCACAAAATTTATACAAGAGAAGAAAAAAAAAAAAGCCACCTAGTGGTATGTGATTCATTCCAAAGCGAGGGTGCTGTGGAGGTTTGGGGAAGTGAGGCCAGCAAAAGCTAGACGGAAAGAAGAGGCTTTCTGGATGGGTACAGTTTGACCTTGGCCTAGACAAAGTGGGGTGTGCAAAAATGAACACAGCAAAGAAAAGGCAACCATCATGGCATGCAGACGGGAGGTGAACAAAAACTCCAAGTTGGGAAAGGATGGGATGCCTNAGGGAAACTAAGTCAGCTTGTTGGAACCAGAGAAGCACTGCATCTCAGGAGACTGGCCAGAATGTGAGACTTCAGTCAGGCTGCAGAAGACCTCTGAGGGCAAAGGGAAGGGATGTGTGCTCTAACCTATAGTTGACAGACAGCCCTTCTTCACATTTTAGAGGAGCAGAAACATATCATGTGAGAAATATCCAAATTCCCTTTTTCTTGAAAGTGTTTCCCTCGGTAAGTGACTTCTGAAGGCGTTTTGAAGTTTATATGCATTATCTCCACACTTAGATCAGACGTTCTGGATACACCCAGAACAACAGTGGGTATGATAACACTGCATTTGTCATTATATATGCCAGTGTGAGTACTGTTCTAACCTACACTTATAAAAACACTGCATCGTACCCAAAAAATATACAGAACTGTAGTGTCATCTTGATTATTCATAATGGAATGACCACAAATCTCTACCCAAGCAGGTCAGGGAAAACTGCTGTTTTCATACTGTTATAACAGAATGGCACGGTGAGTGTACAGAACCTGAAGAACAGTTCTCACTGTTTCTGGTGCAGTGACTGTGAAGACTTGAGACAGATGTGGACAGAGAAAATATGGCAAGGTGTATTCTACATTTGACTTTNAAACTAGAAAGAATGATGCGTTTTCACTTCTTAAGTAGTTAGATTTCATATATTTGTGTCTATAATCAACTTATGGAGTATATGACAATCTAGGTTAGTAATCTACAACCTCAGAATCTACTCCACATCTAAAATAATATATATGAGAAAACAGAGATCATGTGCTGTGGGATGGAAAAATAAAAAGCCAAATCAACCAAAGTCGTATCTATTTGCTATTTCACTGAATTTCATCCATGAATTCGCTCATTAATGCAGCACAATGATTTAGTTCAAGGCAACAAGAGGGAGCACAGAGCAGCAGGAAAGCTAGTGGAGAGCTTAGTCTACCTGTCGTCGAAGGGTCTAGGCAGCATGAAAATGGGAGGGATGATAGATTGAAGGTGGAGTGTGGAAAGGACTCGGGGCCTGGCCAGTGAGTTCCAACTTGGTAAATACTTGGCACTGGGAACCCAAAAAAAGGTTACTGACCAACAGATTAATGGAACGATGATATATTTTAAAGTCAATCTATTATCAGTACATAGAATGGTTTATCAGGTTGATGGGAGAGCACGCAGGAGCCCCCGTGATGATCCAGGAGAGAAATCCTGAGAGCCTGAGTGTTTGGAAAGCCAGGATGGATGATGCTCCAGAGGAAGAATCTGGAGTAACTGGCAGGAAGTCTGCTGGAGAGACATGATGATCAAGCAACTATTTTTCACTTGATTAAACTTGAGGGATCAAAGGTACTGTTTAGAGACATAGCATTGGGGGTGGAGGGTGGGGTGGGCATGGGGCTGAGTTGCCCAGAGAATGTGTAAAGGAAGAAAAACTTTTCAAATCCCCAGATTGCACCTCATTAGTGTGCATCTGATGGACTGGGCGGCCTCATATCATTGTACACATAAGCCTCACGTTAGAAATTCAGCAAATGTCCTTCAAATGTCACTTAGGCATAGGAGCTGTGACTCTGTACTACAAAGGTTCTGCTTGAGCTGGTTCTTGTCCCCAGTCTCCCTGTCTGGCTCCCTGAGGTCCTACTCTCTGGTTCCCAATTACACAGTACCTCAGACCCAGAGCCTCTATGCTTGGTGCTCTCTATGCTGGGAAGAATTTTTTTCCAGTTTTCCCTAAGAGGTTTCTATTTAAATGCCATCTTTATTCCTTCTCGAGTCATCCTCTTATCTTCCTTCTTGGCATTCTTACTACAATCTGTAATGAGTTTGACACAGGATGTCTTTCTGTAGCCCAAGCTGGCCTTGAACTCACTATTCTCCTGCCTTAGTTTCCAGAGTACTAGGATGTGAGTACTGTATGCCTAGGTATATAATTACCTTTTTTGTTTTTTTGTTTTTTCAAGACAGGGTTTCTCTGTGTAGCCCTGGCAGTCCTGGCACT
Organism: Neotoma lepida; assembly: GCA_001675575.1. Classification (NCBI taxonomy): domain Eukaryota; kingdom Metazoa; phylum Chordata; class Mammalia; order Rodentia; family Cricetidae; genus Neotoma; species Neotoma lepida. The sequence goes on from LZPO01055449.1 coordinate 47,879, forward strand.
CCCTCTGTACACCAGGCTGGCCTTGAACTCAGAGATCCACCACCTCAGCCTTCTGAGTGCTGGGATTAAAGGCAANAGCCACCACTGCTCAGTACATAGTTATCTTAATAAAAAAGTAAGTCCATCATTTCTATGCCTAAATTCCCTGTACTTACATGAGAATCTGGCACTCAGTGGGCTTTCAATAAATATATGTAGAATGACTGAGGCACATAACAACAAAATGTATGAAGAAAAGGTAAGACACAAAAGTGTCATTATTAAAGAAATAAAAGTTCAACCAGAAAACAATGATTTGAAATAAGCAGTCACCGAGCATCAGTCCTCACTGGAGTGCTGAAATGCTCACAGTTACACTTGGAGTCTGAGATGTCCCTATAGGCTACCTTATTTGAAAGACTCGTCTCCAGTTGGTGGTGTTGTGTAGGGAGACCATGGTACTTTTGAGATATGAGGCCTAGCTAGTAAAAATGGATGCTTGGGGGTGGGTGTGCTGCAGAATGGGTGCTGAAGGTGACATCTGAGTCTGGTTTCAGCCTGAGCTCTCTGCCTCCTGTCTGCAGCCACATGAGTAAGCCCTACTACAAGCTCCTGCTGCCATGACCCAAGCCACCTCTGCCACTATGCCTTCCCCACCATAATGGACTGTACCTCTACTAGAGCAGGATAAATCCTTCNTCCCTTTGGTTATTCCTGTCAGCCATCTTGCTACAGCACGTTTAAAAGGTAATTAACACCCTTCTCATCAATATTATATGTAACAAAACACAAAATGGGAAAGCCAACAGAAGAGATAATTTCAAGACAAAGCAGCGACCAGGAACATCAGATTTCTGGACCTGGATGTGAGGTCCAAGACTGATGACTGGGANAAGACCAATGACTTTGAAGAAGCCATTTTTGTTATGGGTAAGGACAGAAAACCAAATTTCAGGAAGTGATGATGAACAGGTAAAAAGGCATGAAGAGGGACCAAAGTGAGCTCTCACAAGCACATGCATGTCGAACAGGAAGCAGAGGGGCTAGCCCATGAACAGAGGACCAGGGATGTGGAAAGAGGACCAGACAAGGAGATCTGGGATCCATCTCCAAAAAGAGCTCGAAAATGCCCCTCACCTCAGCCACTAAGTGTCCTTGCTCAGCGGGAAGACTTTCTGACCCATCTCAGTTTCTGTAAGGAGGAACAAAGGGGCCAATGGGTATGAAGTGGTATGAAGTTGTTTCTTTGTAAGACCTCTAATGAAGTTCTAATAACAAGGAACACATCTATAAATGAATGTTTTCTTTGAAACAAAATCAAGGTAAAGCCTCACTTAAGCTTAATTAAGTTAGCTTGGATTTTCTCCCACTTTGATGAAAGCTTTGTACTATTCAACTACAGTACTTGCTGAGGCCAGAAATGCAGAGTGCTTATATTTATCACTGACACTTTGTTGAACTTGTCCGTTCTTATTAATCACAGCTTTAAAGTAAGCAGCTGAGATACTCTTAGGAAGCTGATATTCCCAGCTGACCTATCTGCAAAAATAGTGAAGCTTGATACTCTCCTGCTGCAGAATGTCTGCACAGACACGTGTTTGTAAAGCTGTGTGCACATGCATGTGCATGTGTGTGTTTCTGAGACCTAAAGAAGCAAGAGGGTTTTGTGTACNAACCAGGAACTGTCTTCTGAAAACATGGAGAATCAAAAGCAAAAGCTTCTCATGATATGTTTATATTCTCCAAGGGAAGAAAATCTTATCTGAAATATGAAGACTCCAGCTTAAAAGTTTGGTATGAAGGTAGTTGGAAGTTATGCNGTTGGCTGGTGAGGTTTCTAAGGAGCTGGGGTATGTATGTGCAGACACAAACCCTGCAGTGTGACTACCTGACCTTCTAGCACAGTGTTAGGATTCTTCATCTGAGGTTCACAGAAAAATCCAGACGGGTCAGCGCCATTAGTGTCATTTTTCTTTTTGCTTTATAAATGTGAGCATTTTTGTTTGATTAGTGTGGCTGATATCTGCTAACTTTCCAGTTCCAAATTTTTAATACCCATGCTATTGGCTCCTTTAGCTATATAAATATAAATATGTGTACCTGAGAATTTACAATTCAGAGGCTAAGTAAACTACACAATAATTTCTAGTGATCCTATTAGGTTCTTTAAAAAAAAATGCATCCCTTTTATAGGGTTCTTCTTTCTTGTCAAGAGTTCTATTCCTTCTTTTGTCTCCTTCAGTCAAGGTATGCAATCCTCTGGATTGCTCTCTTATCTTCTGTTTGCTCATTCGTCACCACACCTCTCTAACACGGTTCAAAGCACAGTGCCCAAAGCTTTCATCTGGACCATTTTCATTCTTTCAGAACCACATATTCCCATTAAGATTTCTTAAATTATAACTGTTCAGAAATTCTTTTTCCAATCCCAAAATGTAGGAACATTAGGCTGCTTTTAACTATCTTAATAAAAATATTGGACAGTAAAACCATTCTTCATTATCATCATTACTTGNAGTTTGGAGACAGAAGCCAGGGCCTTGCTAGGCAAGTGCTCAGCCCCTGAGCTACATTCCCAGCCCCCTGTAAAGAATGGAGTCTTTGAATTTGTTGCATTGAAATTTTTTGAGATTTAAATTTGAATTGATCTGTTTTTTAAGTTTTGCATTATTACCGATTTAAAGTATATGTGGTCNGATAAGCTCTATCTGTTATTATCGTTAATTATTATTCTACTGTGNTCCTTTCTTGCTTTATATCTTAAATTCTACATTGCCTGATATTAATATCACAATAGAAGCTTTCCTTGGGAAGGGCTGTCTGGAATATTTTTTCTATTTCCTTACTTTGGAACTCTCTATGTAGCTTTGTTTCAGGTATATATCCTCTAATGATTCTACTCAATTAAAAAAATCCAATGTGATCTCTTCTTTAACAGATTAAATTACCTTATNTGATTATTTTTATAATCTTATTTTTAGCATATTCTCTCTTTGCTTCTTGCTTCTCATTGCTTGCTTTATTTTTGGCTTAACACTTCTTTACAGTCACGTTATATTTTCCCTCTATTGCTTGCTTTCAGTAATCCACAGCCCCAACTTATCCCAGCTAACTTTTAACTAATTTCACCTTTTTGGTAAATTGAAAAAAAAAATAGGGCTTATTTAAAAAGAACCGACTTCCTGCTTCTGTGTGTACTACTGCCCTTGCAGTCTCCATTTTGACTGTGTGTTCACATAGTTAGGGGCAAAGCTGGAATTCAAAGTGGTGCGTCTTTCCCTCCAAAGTCTCCTTTCTAGATCACAACAATCTGCTATTCACAGACAAAGTAGAAGGCATTCTGGATGCATGAGGCAGGGGCACAAGGGATAAGAGGCAACAGTGGATGGAGAGGAAGAATGAAGAGGAGGAGGGCTTGAAAAGGAGTGTCATGATAGGAATATACAAACAGTTTTGACAGGATTTCTGTGTCAGAAAAACAAAACAGCTAACTCACAATACATGAGTATATCGCATTTACATGAGATCAAACATGAGAAACTGAAGGTTGTAAGTCAGTGGCTGGACCAAAAGAGGCAAGGTGGCTGTACCCTTCAAGTCCTACGTATGTACAGCAAGGTAGGCACAATGACTAGCCTATAAGAGGTACACAGGAGAATTAAGGAGCTAAAGGTAATGAAAGCAGGCAAGAAAGATGGAAATGGAGAGAGGGGAAGAGATTGAAGATAATAAAAAAAATGAGAGAGAAACAAGTANGAAGGAGGTAAAAAGGAAACCAAGGAAGGAAGGAAATAAGGGACAGTTTCTCAGTTAACAACAACAAAAGATCACATTTTTGTTCTAAAATATGAAACTGCATGTTTTTAAGTAGGGAAAAGGGGGATAAAAATTCCTATCACGCTATTAGTGAAGTACTAGGGTAGGCACAGTTTCTATTCTGTTATGCACATCAGCATGATCTAGTTTCTTCTAGTTGTAAATAAAGGTTTAAAAATTAAGACTTACAATAACACACAGGAACTNAACAGACAGTAGAAAGTACCAGTGGGACTTGTAGGGTACACTCANGTAAGACTCCTCTTTGGAGGCTGTCCCACAATTCCCTGTCTGTTTCCAGTGAAAGAGACCAGCTCAGTCTGCTAGCTATCTTCCTGGAGAGCAGTCTCAAAAAGGGCTCTCCTCCTCCTCCACCTGTCCACTGAAGACAGCCCTGGGTCTGCTCAGCCTACATCTCTAGGACGCCTGCTTGCCTGGAGAAGGACAATCCCCAACACACAGGCCTGGTTTCTCCCTTCAGAGTAGGGACAACAATCCTATTAAAACAGACTAGAACAAGAGTCCACCTCAGAAAGCCTCTTCCTCCCCAGACAGCAGCTTCAGAGAAGAGAGATAGTGTTTCCCACATGTGTCACTTAACTTTAGTCTTCTTGGTCTTTCTCATTTCCCTAAAACAGAATTTCAATACTGTCCCAGAACAAAATGGTGACAGAAAAATTAAGTCGACCTATGAAGACCTAGAAATGGCCTATGTAACCTTTGTTTTGTATATTTAAGAAGATCTATGATATGCCCATAAACATGAATAAACTCTTACATAGATACCAGGCTATGACTCTTCATAGCTCAAGAGATAAAGGCTAACAGAGATAAAGCAAACGCTGTCTATAGCATCCCCATAGCCAAGGTTTCACACCCTCAGTACTACTGACATTTTCGGCCACATAGTTATTTGTTATGGAGCCTGTTTGGTGTACTGTAGATGTTTAGCAACATCTTTGTATGGACACACAGATGGACAGACAGACAGACACACACACACACACACACACAGTGCAACCAAATGTACCCAGGAGCAAAAGACTCACCTGGTTGTAGTCAGGTGACATGTTTTTAACTCACAGAGATGGGTTACTTATCTCCACAAACAGAAATCTGTGTTTTGCAAGTTCCTAAATATTTGGGTTTAGATGTGTTATTATGTGTATTTGAGTTAATATGTATTTTTTATAATGAAGAAATTTGTTTGCAAAGCCAAAAGCAACATAGAAAAAACCCCATGACAAACAAAATTGTTTTCCAAAATGTCGTATCATTATTATAAAATAAACAATAGAAAGAAGGTCAAAAATACAATTGCAGTCAAGTCACCAAAAATAAAAATATAAACAGGGTCTATCTCAGTGGTAGAGCCCTTGCTAGCATGCACAAAGATCTAGGTTCAACTTCCAGCAAAATTTTAAAAAATGTATTGTGTGTTTGTNTGGNTATATGTGTGCATATAAATATACATGCATGTGTAAGTAGATACATAAATAAGCACTATGTATATACAGTGATCATGACTTATGAATTTTTCCTTTTTTTCATAACTTCAGATAATCCTCTCAGCAGAGTATAAAGCTGAAACCATCTAGAAATTTAACTCCAGTTATCTACTCAGGAAAACATATTTATCTATCGTCCTATATATTAGGAGGCAGTATAGCCATGTTTACTAAATTCAGTAACTTTCTTCAAGAAACAAGAATACACCAGGCAGTGGTGGCACATACCTTTAATCCCAGCACTCGGGAAGCAAAGGCAGGCTGATCTCTGAGTTTGAGGCCAGGCTGGCCTACAGAGTGAGTTCCAGGACAGCTGGGGCTACACAGAGACACTCTGTCTTGGAAAACCAAAACAAAACAAAAACCAAAAATANCCAAGAATACTAGCAGGCTTCTTGCATTAACAATACTGAGATGTTAAATACACTGTGGATCTGTGAAAGTTAACTGACATCTTTCTGTTGCATTCCAAAGAAAGAATGGGAAAAACTGAAGTCAGGACCTATGGTCACTTATAACAATGTTGGTGCTAGAGACTACAAGGTCCCTATAAGCTTGATATTAACTGAGTAATGAAAGGGAAATAAAGTTAAAATATATTGGAGGGTTTGCAACCATTTATTGATTAAATTTGCATTTGTGCTCACTTGCTGGAAACTACTTCAAATTTAAGTACTCAAACACTGCTCTTTTTTATGTATACATAATAGTTTCATTGAAAAATTGATAGCTGCATTTTACTTTACATTCCATTTTAGATGCAGATAGTTGGACTGAATAAATTCAAAGTGTAATTGAATGACCAAAGGACAAAAACATCCTTTGCTGGCTCCAAATAGTTCAATCTGTCATTATAATAAAAATGAATTCACACACATAGAGAGAAGAAAACAGGTTAATGGAATAGAAATTTGTCTTCCTGCTTTATGTTGCCCTCTCTCTTCCAGTCGCTTGCCAGAAGACATTTCCAGTGCAATTCTCCAGAAAGTGGCACATTTAATAGGCTAATGGGCGTTACCACTCTTGTTACCCAGCTGATTCGATTCAGTCTACGCCTAGAGAAATCGTGTTGTTGTTAATACACAATTTCCTGTCACTAAAGGGAAAAGGTCAGGCAACTCACTAAGTTGAGGAGGAGCAAGCTAGCTTGCTTTCTGAGACTATTTCCCAAATATTGTTTCTTGCCTTTGAGATCTGCAGTGAGACAAAAGTGCTCTTCTGTACTTCTAATAATAAACTGACCGCGCATTCTGAAATTTTGCCAAATAAACTCACTACTATGTCATCAACCAGTTCTACATACTTTGGCCAATATATTAGTTATGCAAACAAAAGTATGTTATAGTACCATTACAATGTATGTAAATCTAACTGGCCTATGCTAATAAGTAGTAATGAAACAGAAAAAAAAAAAAAAGATGGCAAAACATTGGCGTACTTGAAGAAAAGCCAAAAACTTTCAGATTGCCCACAATAGTATTCTCTCAACTCTTCCACACTATGTATAAACTCCTAGACACAAAGAAATCTAGACATTTACTCTTATTCTTTTATGAAGTTANTTAAAAATTAATGAACAAAAAATTAAAGAGAAGGCACTGCAATAAAGTTGGAATATTCTAACTGAAAAAAATTTCTGTGAAACTATTTACAGTCCCACAGAATTATAAACATTTTTCAAGACATATTTTACAACATAATTTTTAAGCAATGTTTTCTTCTTACTGTTGAGACTTAAACAATGAACATTTATTTCACATTAAAAATACACTTAGGCCGGGCGATGGTGGCACACGCCTTTAATCCCAGCACT
>LZPO01055449.1:64454-79980 GCA_001675575.1 Neotoma lepida
GGAAGGGTTTAGAGGGTACAGGGAGTGAAGGTGACTGTCATCAAACGCATCTTGTACACAAATGAAAATGTCACGGCGAAAGCTCTTATGTGTAGGGAATGGAGGAAGCCCTAAGTGAAGTCCTGAATGAATGTGAACTATTGGCATGGGCACAGCCATGCCAAGGACCAAGACCTCAGACACACAGAAAACTGACAAAACTGTTACTCAAGCCACATGGGTTGTGGCAATTATGTACAATTGATATATGTTAATAAAAACACTGTAAGTAAACAAATAGGCTAATAATGAGCCTACTTCATAGAAGTGCTGTGTGTTAAACAAGTTACACTAGTTGGCTTGCTTAGGTAGATAGATAAACTGCTTAGACAGGATCTGGAATATAGCAAACTCAATATACATCTGCTTTTGCTATTGGCATCTGTAAAGTCACACTAGGAAGTACTGTATCCATTAAATTTTATATAAAAAAATGTTTATACTATTTTTGCTATCTTCAAAAATTTTTATCTCATATCATTATGGTCCTTATTTTTCTCAAGTTCTACAACTGTAGCCCAGATAATAAATATTTACTAAGGTGAAAAGCCATATGAGCGAAAATTATTTTACTTTCTTTCATAATTCATAAAAACACACGTGTATTAAGTTTTAGGGCAGTCAAAAATTCACAGCATTTGTCAAATAATGAAAGATAATTATAAATTAATCTTAAGTTATAATTCTCAAAGCTTCTCAGTTCTTTTTCTATTTTGTCTTCCGTTCACTCTGCAGGAAAATGGTCACAAACTCATGCAAAGGAAACTGATGTAAGTAAATACCAACACTACCTTTATCACTCCCGTAATAATAGAACACTGTTTTGCTGAGAGCACACCACCGTTTCTGCCATTCAAATCCCAGAAAGCTGTGATCTGCAAAAAGCAGAATGAGCAGGTGAGATACTAGCATGACTTACATAATGCCATTTCCTTACCACACAAGGGAAGGTTAGCCAATACAATTTCTGAGCTTCCTTTTACCTCATCTGTACTTTCCATCCCAGCAGACCAGCAGCAACAGGAATGGATAAAGTCTAGTAGAGATGGGGCCACTACACTTAGGACTGTTTCAACTGTCTAGCCACCAAACTTTCCCTACATAGTCTCAAAAAGGCATCTAACTACATATTCTTATTATAGCTGACCCATGGGGTCTGATTTCCTCAAATTTGACATAAAAGAGAAAGGGAGGGGTTGACTTGGATCATTTCTACTACACCTCTTTCAGCTTAAAAAGATTTTTAAAAAGTACAAGTGGAATATAATCAGAAGGTCTACAGCGACAAGCTAAGGAAAGCTATACGGTCATAAAGAATTCTCCTGCTTTCACTCCCCATATCATAACAGCACCTCCAGATTTCGTTTTATTTTGGTGCTGAAAGGAGACCACCTGGCCAAGTCACAGTTCTCAAGGCCAATGGAGAGGGATGCTGAAATTAGTAACAGCAGATGAGATGCCAGGCTGTTCTGAACCATAGCAGGCCAGTGTGTGCCAGTTGGGTGCAGGGGGCTCACATGGGCTAATGGTAAGAAACTCCAACCTTGAGAACACAGTCGTGGCCTGAAGCTTTCCAAGAAGATGTAGGACACTGCTCCTGAATCACTTACAAATACCCCAGGTTGCACTGAAAGCCAGACCTAATGCTTTGCTAGTAAAAACTATGTAAAACTGAAAGTGGCGTTTCATGTTTGNATAAGGTCACCCACATTTTCTTACATCCTTTAACTGCCTAAAGAGAACACTGCTTCCATGGGTGTGCCACAAATATATTTTATCTTAGGATGGAAAAAAAACAGCTTTCATGTTTTCATTAGCCCTACAGCTCACCTTTTCTGCGTTTTTCCAGGTAGCCAGCCTTTAGGACACAAGGAAGGTCTTGGGCTGCAATTGGAGGAAACTGGTTTCCTGTAGGAAGTGAGAGAAAGAAAAAACAGCGGGTTATTCTCTTAGAACAGCCATGCTGATCCCATCTCATTCTTCAGTGTACTTCCATTACTGCAATTACTCAAATCACATCTGGCAACCTTACTTCAAATCCATCCCATAGACACCTTTCTCTCCTCTTATAAATCTTGGGTTAACAAAAAAAAAATTCGTGTTCCTAAATACAAATGCAGTATATGCTGCAGCTGAGTTATCTCAAAAGGGTAATATTTTCCATCTATATTCAATAAACACAGAACTATAACAAATAAACACAACAAATCCCAGCTAGAGAGGTGAGGAATTACAAATGAATCACAGATGCATCTTTACATTTCTATTGGATTGGCTCTTTAAGAATTTAAATGTCTGTCAACTCTTACCTGTATATTCATACTCCCACCAACTGAAACACAGTGATTTTTTTCCCCAAAAATGAAATACAGTATTTTTCCTGAGTCCACATTAAATTCTCTCTCCATCTGAATTTACAGAGCAACCCTAAATCAAGAGGGTATGAGTCTGCTTTATGCTTTAGGTTTTTATAAGTCATTTAAGAGTCTAAGACTAGATCATCAGATAGAAGTAGCATAAACAATCAGTGGATTTCTATGAAAAAAACTTAAAAGATTAAGCTGTAAGCTAAAGTCAGTTAGAAACTTATGGGAATATGTGACAGGTCATTCAATAACTTCACTGGTGTCTTGGAAATTTCCCCAGCTCTTTACAAGAGTGATAACTAGATAGACAGACAGACAGTTGACAGATGAATAATTAAATAAATAATGAAAAAATCATATAGAAATTGTATCTAAGGGGACAACAAGTTGGGCCAACCATTAAGTTAACCAAGGTATTGTGGAACTCACTGAGTTGTAGTACCACAATCTTTGTACTTCTACTGGGCAAATATATTATTGTAGCACAAAACAAATGTTCTCTGGGGCCATTGAGATGGCCCAGCAGGTAAAGGTGTTTGCTACCAAGCCTGATGACCTAAGTTTGATTTCCAGGAAACACAAAGTGGAAGGAAAGAATCAACTCTTGTGGGTTGTCCTCTGACCTCCACAGGGTATGTGGACACATGCACACACACAAAAATAAACACAATAAAAAATTTAAATGTTCTCCAAATTTCAAGAGGAAAACAAGTCATTCTAAAGTGAAATACTTTTTTTTTGTTTTTTATTTTAAAAAATTTTATGAGTATTCTGCCTCCATGTATGTCTATGCACCATATGTGCACAATAACATTAAAGGACAGAAGACAGTGTGGGATCCCCTGGAACTGCAGTTACAAATGATACAAGCCACCATGCAGGTCCTGGGACCCAAAGCTAGAGTCTCTGCAAGCACAGTAAGTGCACTTAACTGCTGAGCCATCTCTCCAACCCTTTCGGTAGTAACACTTCACTGACCAGAAAGAGGTAGAGAGTAGATGGGAGAAAGGAGGGAGAAGAAAAAGGAAGGAGAGAAACAAATTTGTTAGGGTGAATATGCCACTTAACCTGCGTACTTTAAGAAAATTGTTGATTAAACTGATAATCACAATAAAATATAATGTCATAAGCAATACTTACTCTGATTTCTCATTACTTTATNTTTCTTAATTAAAATCTTTTCTTTCCAGGGAAGGGAAAGCAAGTTCTTAATTGAAATTCCACTTTTCTAAACCATTATAGCTATTTGATCAATATCTAAGATTTAATAGCCATGTGTACTTTTTGTAACCAAAAGTACATCAGTAATAACCCCTTTAAATATATGTATTGGTTTTTCAAGACAGGGTTTCTCTGTGTAGTTTTGGAGCCTGTCCTGGAACTCGCTCTGTAGACCTGGCTGGCCTCGAACTCACAGAGATCTTCCTGCCTCTGTCTCTCGAGTCCTGGGATTAAAGGTGTGCACTACCACTGCCTAGCTACAATTTCCTTTTCTTAAGGTAAAAGCAATAAAAGAAGAAATTACATCCTAACTAAGGGCATAAAGAAAAAATTAACTTGTATTCTAGGCTAATCTATTTATATACAGAAAATTACAACAGGAGAGTGGTTAGAAGGCCATAAGCGTTTGATATTCTGAACAAACTGGATTATATTTTTTAAATGAATATTTATTTATTATGACAATCCTACTTTTCTAAAGCAAATCAAAATATTAGACATTGGAACTAACACCCTGTTGCTGGACATGGTAGCATGCCCCAGTAAACCCAGCATAGAAACAAACTAATACCTAGCAAGGTAACTAAGCAAGGAGTGGGTCTTCCTCCAAATCCAACTTGCAATCTTGATGTAAAGCCCAGAGTACAGGGAAGGCAGGAGAATGTCAGAAGCATTCAGGCAGGGAACTTTGGCTCCTTTACACTAGTTCTAGTGGGATGTCAACAGCTGATGTAAGAAGGCTGCACCAAATACGCTGCAGGGCAAACAGGTCACTTTGCATCCCTCAGCACAGCTTACTTCAAGGGGATCAAAAGTCTATCCTGGATCCCAGCAATTTTTAAAAAGCTGGAAATAGGAATTAAAAATCAATACAAGTTCTGACTTCTCNTTCTACATTAGCTTCTCACTCAGTTTCTTCTCTTGCACAAACAGGTGTCCGGGGATCAGAGGGATTCAAAGACCTTTTACAACAGACATCTTGGATTCATTTCCTTCTCATATTTTTATGAGAAGGTTGGTGGCCAATTTAAATACTAGACTTGTGAGGAACCTAAAGGCCCTTTCACTGTTTTACCATTAACAAGTCATTAGGATATTATGGGCCTCATTGTTCACATTTTTATAGTTGTTCCATCTTGACTTCATGCAATTCCTGCTAAGTTTCAGAGTGTCTCCTTTGCTGACTACAGTTTTCGTTTTATTGCTTGGCATTTATATAGTCTTTGACATGAACACTAAACCTTTCAGCTAGCATAATCTTCCTACCACTTTCATACCATTAAAAATTCCTGTTTATACTGGAAAAGAAAGGAGAGAGTTTTTTTTAAGAGATTGTTCTTTGCTCATGTGATCTTTCACTTTGAGTCAAATCTTGGTNTAGTCAAATACTCTGTCACCACATGCTGGGACTATTTCCTTGAAATATAAAAAGTTAAGGATAAACTCCTCATCAGTCAACCCTGCCCCCCAACACTAACAAAGTACCTATGGGCTAATCCAAACCTTTTATTAAAATAATATTTTTATTAACGCTTGAGAATTTCATACAATACATATGATCATATTCTCCACCTCCTATCACCTTCCAGATTCACACACACCTCCATCAATTTGCGCTGCCCAAATACTCCTGGGGANGGGGCCTGCCCTGGAGCATGGCTGCCCAACCAGGAGCCACACCCTTAAAGAAAGCTGACTCTCTCTATCCCAGCAGCTATGCACTGTCAACAGCTCCTCAGCTAGGAGTAGGGTTCTGTATCCACTACTCCCACCCAATCCCCCATGGAGAATTTTGGCTGGCTTGAGCTCAAGCAGGCCTTAGAATACTGTCACAGCCACTGGTGACTTCATATATGCACTGTCCTGTCATGTCTGGAAAACATCATTTCATTTTAGTAAAAATGGNAAAAAAAAGAAAGAAAATTATAGGTCAATCTCTCTGTTGAATATAGAAATACAGACGAAAAAATTCTCTTAAACCTAATTCAAGAGCACATTACAAAGCTTATCCACCGTGATCAAGTCAGCTTTATTCCAGAGATGCAAGGACGGTTCAGTATGTGTAAATCAATGAATGTAATCCACCACATAGATTCAAGGACAGAGGCCACATGATCATCTCATTAGATTCAGAAAAGGCTTCTAACAAAATCCAACATCTCTTCATGATAAAAGTCCCCAGAATCTAGGGAACCAGGGGACATATCTCAACATAATAAGGACAATACACAGTAAGAACCCACAGCTAGTATCTTGCCACACAGAGAGAAACCCCAAAGCATTTCCACTAAAATCAGGAACAAGACAAGGCAGTCCCCTCTTTCCTCTCCTGTTCAGTACAGTGCTTTAAGTCCTAGTTAGAGCAGCAAGAATAGTAGAGGAGATAAGGGGGGTACAAATAGGAAAAGAAGAAGTCAAAGGATCATTACTTACAAGAGACATGGTTCTATACAGAAACTACTCCACCAGAACACCTCTACAGCTGATAAACATATTCAGCAAAGTATCAGGATACAAAATTAACACACAAAAATCAGTAACCTTCCTATATACCAACAGCAAGCATACCTGAGAAAGAAGTAAGGGAAACAATATCATTCTGGATAGCAAAAACAAACAAACAAAAACTAAAACAAAACAAAAACACAAAAGCTTGAAATAAATCTAAGTGGAAGACTTNTACAATAAGATCTTATCCAAATCCTTTTAAATTCTTCACTTTCACACTTAGTGTAAGTCCCCAAATTGAGGAAGAAAGTGCTTCCTTTTACCTCTTCTACATTCCCATGATGAGTCTGAAAACAGGTCTAGTTGTTTGTTAAATATACTCATTTTAAGAAAAAAATATCCACTTAATGCTTGTTTTATATTTGATGCACATAATATAAGGCTTCACTTTTTGGAGACCACCACCTCACACTCCACAATGAGAACACTTTCCTATTCATCTGCTCAGGACTACTTGTCTAACTTTTCTTAAGAAACAGCCTCAGAAGCACTCACAACCCTAGGTAACTCCAGTTCCAGGGGATCCGACATCCTCTTCTGACCTCTGTGGGCAGCAGGCATGCACACAGTGCAGAAACATACACATAGGCAAATAGCCACACAATAAAATAAAGAAATCCTACAAAGACTCGCTGCTTCTGCAAATCTGTGACCAACACGAGCTGCTTAGCCTCTCTGAGACTCGTTTCCTCATTTAAAGCATGAAAAACTCAGGTCAAATCAACTCTAAAGCCATCTCAATTCTAAGACTCAGGAATATATCCATATCCGTGTTGTTCTTGTGCTTTAACCAGGACTAGTCCAAAAGGTTTTACTGTCAAATGTGGAAACTCTTCCTCACCCATTTTCTTTTAGGTAGAGCAATTGGTGATTTCTCTTACAGCTAACACAGAAAGAAGTGCCTTATATCATTGCAAAGGCTTAATTTCTAAATCAAATCTTAGCCTGAAATGTCTGTAAAATAAAATAAGCATATAAATTAAATTTTATACTCTACATGAGTAATTTGGACTCTGAAATCATCTTACCATGTTTAGGGTAGCAAAAAGAAAGCTATTACATACTTAATGGACATATCCACCAGTAGCCTCTAAGAGAGTATCTGGTGACTGAAAGGTTTTGCACGATCCCTCCATAAAGCCCGCTTTCTTACCACTGTTTCTTCTTTGGGTGGGATGAGTTGTTTGTACACCAGTGATGGCAACTGGAGAGGCTACTATGATAATTTCCTGAACTGAAAAATGGGGAAGGGTGGCAGGAGCAGCTCACTACCCAGCTTAGACACAGAGATGGTCCGTTTTCAGTTCTTAGAACCACAGAATTTCCAGGATGAATGACTGCCATCTGTTTAGTGGACACTCTATGTAAAAGTAGCAAGGCACTATGAAAGCCACAAAGCAAAAGCTGACTGCCATTAGGGTAATTCCAGTTTGCCTTTATTTACTCTTCTTCATGAAATGAAAATTCAATAGCCTCATGAGAATTCTATTATGCCCCCAATCAGTGTATTTGGGACCAAAGAAGACAACAGTCATCCATGCTACAGCTAATGTATGCAGAAAGGCTCATGAATATAATCCAAGTGATTAAGCATTTGTTCAAGGGCAAGCCAAAAGTTCCTATCTTACACTAAATAGTTGTTTGTAGCTACTATTAATTTTCATGGACATCTACCAAAATATATAAAATTCAAATGGCAAGAGTCCAGAATAATTAAGAAAAATCTGAAATAAAGTATGCTCATCAGTAACCATGAAAGTAGCTGTCAAAAAGTCATGGGCCAAATTATACTCTCCACTGGGTTCCATTGCNTGTCTCTACCCACTTATAACTGCTTCTTTTAATTCAGAGGATGCTCAAGTGTCTAACCAGAACCTCAGCTGAAGATTGCTGTTTTAGCAAATATGCAACAGAGGATTGCTGTCCCTCTCTCATAAAAATAAACTTTTTACTTAGATGTTAAAGATTGCTGTAAGATTTCTGATTTTTCGGCCTAAAAATAGACCATTAAATATAACATATTTGTAATAGATAAAACTTGTTTCTTATAGAAGTTAAAATATGATTTTTGTCTTTAAAATCTAATTAGTGATTTATGCAAATTCTGCAAAAAAATCTTTCATTTGTTCTCAGGGATGATAATACAGAATCAAACACTTAAAGATAAACTACAGGTTCACTTCAGAGACAAAAACTACTATTCTCTGTGTTAATGGTATCAGGAACCCTCTATGTTTTTCTATTTTGTTCAACTAAAGGCTACATTTTAGTAACAGAGCTTTACATTTTCCAGAAGGTATCTAAATAAAATTTCACCTTCTACATGGAGTAAATTGTGAGCAAATTTTACATGCCTGTATCTTTTTTTAAAATAATTTATTTATTTTTATTTTATGTGCATTGGTGTTTCACCTGTGTGTGTGTCTGTGTAAGGGTGTCAGGTCCCCTGGAACTGGAGTTACAGACAGTTGTGAGCTGCCATGTGGGTGATGGGAATTGAAACCTGTGGTGATATTTTATTTGTCTTCCCTAATAAAATTTATCTGAGGGTCAGAGGAAAAACGGGGCTGCCAGCCACTAGTAGAAAAACAATAGCCATGCAAGTTAGCACACGCCCTTAATCCATTTAGTTCTCTGTGACTCCAAGGTCACATGGGGAACTAGCAGTAGGAGGTGGTGGCACACGCCTTTAATCCCAGCATCAACCTTAGAGTTCTGAAGATCGATGCAGACAAGGCAGGAAGTGATGTAGCTTGGTGCGGATAGGAAATTAGTTAGCAGATGAACAGGCATAAAAAGCCAGGTTAGACCGGAAGTCTCTCTCTTTCATCCGCTTCGCTCCTGGGAAGTAGAGGCAGCATTGGTGAGGTGAGGCGAGTGGTGGCTTGCTCCTAATTCCTCTGATCTCTGTCAGATTTTCACCCTTATTTCTTGTTCCGCGTGTTTATTAATAAGACTGGTTAGAAGTTCATCTTACAGAACCCAGGTCCTCTGGAAGAGCAGTTACTACTCTTAACAGCTGAGCCATCTCTCCAGCCCCCTTATATGCCTGTATCTTAACCATTTGCTCTGTGCAAGAAAAACTGAGTTCAGAAAACAACAGCCTTTCAAAAGCCAACACTGAATAAGAATGGAGAAAATAAGATACAAACTTAAGCCAGGCAATGGTGGAGCATGCCTTTAAACCCAGCACTTGGGAGGCATAGGCCAGCCTGGTCTACAGAGAGAGTACCATGACAGCCAAGCCTATCCAAAGAAACGCTGTCTTGAAAAACCAATAAAAATAAATTTAAAAAAAGATAGAAGCTTAAAATGGAAGACATACTTTTCCTAAGTTACAAATACATCTCCACGTCCTAAAAATTTCCACTAGCACTCTAAATGTTATGCAATTCAATTTATACAATTACTGCCTGAGTTTTAATGTAATGTCTTCTTTACCACACCGAAGATACACAAATCTGAGAGGGCTTCTTGGAACCCTAGTCAAAACATCAGGCCCTCTCTCTATCCATGAGCCTTAGCTAATAGTTTGTGAGGAAGCGAGTTAGTAGATCTCACTACCTTTTGTTCTCAAATCTTTGGGGCAAACTANAGAGAATTATTACAGGGATGTAAAAAGATAACACATAAGATAATCCTTTTAAAGAGTTGGGTATTATCATTATTTGTAAATAGCTTATTTACATAAATCCATTGTTCCTCACTTAAAAAAGAACAACTACAGCAAAAATTGAAGAGATAAACTACTTAGAATAAAAACTTAAAAATTAAACACTGTATTTTAGATAGAGTCTAACCCAGCCTGGCTTGGAAAAGATTATGTAGAAGAGGCTAGAACTAAAGCTACAATTCTTCCACCTTGGCCTCTGGAGTACTGGTAGTAAGGCATCCATCACCATGCTTGGCGAGAAGCTAAGCACTTATATTTCCATTCCATCTACAGATATCGGTAAGTAAAACAACTGCTACATGAAAAAAAAGTTCCTTATTGTACTGTGAGTAGTACTGATTAGGAGAAATGAAACCTTATCTCAACTTATTAACCAATTATTTATTAGTGTGCATTATGTACCTTCTCCTAAATATTATCTAAAGTAGACAATATGAAAATAAAATTCAACTTTACTGAAAAACTGTCAAAGCTCTTTTGAAGGCCAGTTGTTCATGTATGAAAGTCAAAGCTTCCTTCTTTCTTCTCTCCCCATGCTATTTCTACATCAAACACAACCTCCATATCTCCATACTACAAAATTCACTCATTAAAAAAACAACTCACTATCAATAGCATGATGACAAATAGCAGCATGGTTCACTGAAGCAGTAACTACAACTAACACTTATTGAGGCTTGGCCACAAATTAAGCACAATGTCATCATCTCATTTCTTTCAACCATAATCTCAACATTAGTTCTGTTACCAACAGGAAATCAAGCTCACAGTAAGTATAGCCAGGATGTCAAGTCTATCTCGCAAAGCTTATAAAACCTATTTTCCGAAATGCTATGTTCTACCATTGATGTAATAAAAGAGTGTCCTCTATAGAAGGTGTTATTATTCTGTGACACTAAAGGGATCATGGCTATCTAACATCTATGCCTTAATAGCATGATATTTGTAATTTGTCATGCACATAAGATCCTAGAGTATCTGTTCCATCTTCCCTAAAATAATAGGGCAGTTTTGCTCCCCAAGCATATGAATGAGAATGGTCTCCATAGGCTCATATATTCGAATATTTGGTCCACAGTTGGTGGAACTGTTCAGGAAGGATTCAGAGTTATGGCCTTGTGGAGAAGGTGACTTACTAGGGGTGGGCCTGGAGGTTTCAAAAGCCCATTCATTCCCAGTTAGCTATCTCTACCTCATGGTTGTGTCTCAAGATATGAACTCTCAGTTATGCTCTAGCACCACGCCTGCCTGCTGCCATGCCCTCTGCCATGATGGTCATGGACTCTAACCCTCTGAAACTGTAAGCCTCAAATAAACTCTTCTATATGTTGTCTTGGTGATGGTGTATTATCATAGCAATAGAAAAGTAACTAAGATGCATCTTTTTAAAAACTTCCATATTAGTTTAGAAATACATAAACTCAAGCAAATCAGTAAAGGGAAAACTTGTATTTCTGGATGGAAAGGAGGTTTTTCTGTATGCATATCTCTCTGGCAAACTGATGAGAAGAAATTATACACAATTTGGACTTAATTCCTCTTCCTTTCTACTTGCCCATGCATTATTTTCACATAATTCCTCTTCCTTTCTACTTGCCCATGCGTTATTTTCACACAGGCCATGTGATGATTCGCTTATTTCTACAACTATTTCATGTTTTATGTTTTAAGTTACAAAACTTTAAAATCTAAGAAAATTAGTAACTTTCATAGTTTCTAACCTTTTAAGAATTTGTTTGATTCATTTACTTTTCCTATTATATACACACACAGGTTTGGGTTAGTAGCATCAGAGATAGCAATGTACCGAGTTATACCAGTCAAGTATAGTACAGCTTATGGTTTTGGATTTGCTTTGAAGAAAGAGAACTGGTACAAAAACAGCTGTCATCCTATTTGCAATTTCCAAATCAATCTCAGGATTAAGAGGTGGTTACAGGAAGTTTGCTAGCTTGTTTTTTTAAGTAAAACAANATGTAGTTTGAAAATAATCAAGCATGAAATTATTTTATGAAAAGTAAAACAGGGCTCCATAAAATAGAGTCTATCTATTCATAGTCCTACTCTGATCACTCGGAAAGTAGACTTGACTATTAGAGCAAACCAGTCCTGATTATTCTCATGCTCAGCCATTCATTACCTGCTCCCCTAAGAAGGCAACCCCTCTGCAGCATTTACCCTCTTCTGCTATTCAGAGCAATTCTGTTGGCTTGAAACATCTTCCTTAAAATAATAATAATAATAATAATAATAATAATAATAATAATAATAATAATAGAGCCAGGCTCGGTGGTGCACGCCTTTAATCTCTACACTCAGAAGGTAGAGGCAGGCGGATCTCTGTGAATTAAGAGACTAGCCTAGTCTACAAAGTGAGTTCCAGGACGGCCAGGGCTGTAACTCAGAGAAACCCTGTCTTGAAAAAAACAAACAAACGAAAAATAAAAAACCCCTCCAGGCTGTGTGCTTTTTCTGCCCTCTCTTTTTCACACACATAATGTACAGTCTTTCCATGTAACAAAAGGATCTCACATAATTCTCTTTGACCAATATGGGTATGAAATTCATGCATCCTTAGTTATTTTTACTATTAATTCAGTAATATTTTACTTCAAACCCAAACAAAGTATTCTGTAGCCATCAGTACATGACACATTTGGGAGGGCAAACAGAAGATGTGGAAGGGGTGGGGCAGGGAGCAAATCACTACATAGAGAAATGGTAATGTTAAGGGATTCCAAGTGAATAGTAGTGGGAAATCTACATATTCTTCTTGTAATTTTCTGGTTTCATTATCTTAATTATTAAACATCAGATCAAAATGAACTAGAACTACAAATGTCATCTATATTTACTAGGAAAAGGCCAAAATTCAGCCCTAAGCTTTAGTCATCAGCATGAAGCAGGAAATACAAATTTTCCGAGCCTCTGCCTGTAAGTAACCATCTCCTAAGGATATACAACTGGTTCCTGGTACTGAAATAAGAAAGGAATTTCTCCATGTGTTTTCAATGTCCTCAACAGCATTTTCACAGTATATAAAACAAATATTTCAAAGGGCTGTTTTATATAACATCATTCATATCTGACCAACAACTAATACCAAAGCAAAATTCAGTTTACAAAATTCTATAGAGTATAAAACCCAGGCAGCCCAGGCATGTAGCTCCCAAACAGCTTTATTAAACTCAAGAGTAAGACTACAGAAGATCATTATTGATACCTTGCATTATTTCCAGACCATGCTTACAAACACCATTTGACTTGTCCAACTTTTAGTAAGCATTACATCCCAAGCAGAAGCTTGCATGTTCCCTGCAAGAAGCTAGACAATTCTCTAATATTGCTGCTTAAGCCAAAAGCCATATTCTCTAACTATCAGCCAATGCAGGGATACAGTGAATACCTTCTTACTTATAAATTTACATTTACATCTATAATTTTTAGTGCCCTCACAGGGACATAAGCTTGGATGGACATTATCTTAATACAAAACAAATCAGCAACTGGTCAAAACCCTTTAACAGCCATGTCAATCTTAGCTCATAAAATTAGTTCACACACACATACATACACACACACACACACAAAAACACACACACACACACACACACACACACGTAACAAATAAAATTTTAATTTTAATTTTAGGATAATTTTTTTGAAGAAACTAAAGCTTTTTTATAGTGGACTAGAGAAATGGTTCAGCAGTTAGGAGCATGTACTGCTCTTGCAGAGGACCCTAATGCAGTTCCCTGCACCCTGCACTGCTCTTGCAGAGGACCCTAATGCAGTTCCCTGCACCCTGCTTGGGGCAGCTCATAACTGCCTGCAACTCTAGCTCCAGGCATCTGACATCTTTAGCCTGTGAGAGCACCTGCACCCACATGCAGATACCCATTCGCTGACATACTGACGTAATGAAAAAATAAATAAAAAGCACATCTTTTCAAAACTTGTTTATGGGATTTGTAGAAAATGTTCTATAGACATTCAATACAAAATTGAAAGAATATTGATGAGATGATATAGTTCTGCAATTAAACATTCTGAAACACAAGAGAACTAGAGGCATATAATTAATGAAGCAGGGGGTAAATTTTACAGATTATCTTTGAGTAAGAAGAATAATTTTAAAAGTCGCTAGTACATCTTTCAACACTAGTCTGAGAGACTAATATAATAAAAAATAAATTATATACATATAATATATATATACAGATACAAATAAATACAAATAGGTAATATGCATTTACTAATTCACTGATCAAACACTTTTGAACACCCAAAATGCATCAAACCCTGTGATGGGACAAGGGATGCAGTTCTAGTCCTTTCTTTGAGATGTTCATGATTAGATGCTATTGAACTGATGAAGTCATGAAATTCAGAAGGAAAAGAATGAACCAGCTGGAGGACAGACAGATAGACAAGCTTAGAGGCCATGCTGANGCTTCTCTGCCACCTTAAAAGTGGGTAACACTTCAATGCAGCTGTGCATTTTGCTCTAGTTGTTGCCGGACTGGATCGGACAATGTATTCCACCCTCACCTTAAGTTCACTATGCAGCCCAAGCCCAAGTTTGAGGCCTCAAACTCCAGATCCTTCTGCCTCAGCCTGCTAAGTTCTGGGATTACAGATGTGTACCACCACACCCAGCTCCAATCACTTTTAAACTTTATAGTCACCAACATGAAGCAAGAACTACAAGAAAAAGAAAGTGAACCAGAAGATACAGCCTTCAAAGTGTCCATTTTTAGTGAACTAATTTTGGCATATTTCTTAAAACTAAGTATTCACGATATACATAACAAATACCAAATGCAGACACTGGTATTTATCCAAAGGAAGACATGAGAAAGCAATGGTGATATGTCTACTGTATTTATCCAAAGGAAGACATGAGAAAGCAATGGTGATATGTCTACTGTGTGGACTATCTTCCCTTAGGGCTCCCAGAGGTGACAGGGCCACCATCTACGATCTCTTCTTCTGGTTAAGAGCTGTCATTCCAGGACAATTTCAGCACAAAGGTTTAACATTTTAGTTAAAATTAAAATGCCAAAGCTAAAACCTTGGAAAGCTGCAGTATTTGCTAATGTGCCAGGTGACATCAATGTGGCTTCATGTCAACAGTGGTCAGCCTCACTTGAACATCATGCTGAGCGAGAAAGCTCTGGGGCTCCTCTGGGAAAACACTGGAGGGGGCGGTACAGTCAACTCTGAATCTATTCACTGCTCACAAATCTCTCAAAAAGCCAAAGAATATGCACTCACTCAAATCCCATGAGCAAATGTGGACCATGACCAAATCAGCTAAGGACAGTGATAGATACCATATTCTATTATATATTTTTCCAAGAATTTGGCTGTATTTAAATCATGTCTGTATGGACCATGTTGCATATTCTCAATGAAAACAGAAGTTATATAAATTTACATAAATAATACATTCTCCATTTTCTTAATATTAAGATAAGTCATTAATTAAATCAATTAGCTGAATTAAGTTTTCATCTAGGTAGTCTTAAATTTTACACAACTGGGGCTGGAGAGATGGCTCAGCAGTTAAGAGCATTGGCTGCTCTTCCAGAGGACTGGGGTTCAATTCCCAGCACCCATATGGCAGCTCACAACTGTCTGTAAGTCCAGTTCCAGGGGATCTGACACCTTCACACTAATGTACATAAAATAAATTTCTTCACACTAATGTACATAA
>LZPO01055450.1:67509-79598 GCA_001675575.1 Neotoma lepida
CTGTTCTCAGCTCCTAAACTCTTCCAGATAAGAAATGAAATTTCTCTGCCATGTCCTGTTTTGTTATTGGTGGGTGGATTCTAGAAGCTACTAATTTACCTTAGACGAATTCTCTCTCTTAGATGAAAGTAACAGCAAAGTTTCTCCAGTGCAGGGCATGTGTTGCCCAGGAGAAACCCCTAAGCTTTAGGAAGTAGGGTGGAAAGAGCTGAAGCAGGAGGTGGTGCTACAGTTACACTGGCTGATGACNTAGGGATAGGCTGCAGCGGATCTTAGCTTTCCTAATGCTATGATCTTTCANTATGGTTCTTCATGTTGCTGTCATCCCCATCCATAAAATTATTTTCAGTGCTACTTCATAACTGTAATTTTGTTATTTCTATGGATCGTGATGTAAATGTCTGATATGCAATCCATGTGAAAGGGTTTGTTCTACCCTAAAGATGTTGTGGCCCACAGATTGAGAACTGCTGGAAGAGTANGGCCATCATAGCTTAGACAAGGGGTTCAAGAGCTTATATAGTTTCAGAAGAGGTCCAATTCTCCCTTGGTTTCAGAAATTCTCTTGCTTGTGTGTTATGGAGCCAGTAAGACAGAGGTGTGGCAATCTTTATCTCCATAAACAATTGAGGATACAAATAGAAANCTCCCCCCTTATCTTTAGGTTCGTATGCTTGCATAGAGTGGAACATGATTGCCAGGAAATTCCAAGGTTACACAAGGAGATTTCAGTACATTTTGTTCCTTTACAATCCTTTAACGGTTAATGCAAATTTTANTTATAATAGACAATCCACAGATTTTCTACACTGGCATTTGATGGAGATCTTTAAAACCAAAACAATGATACTAACTGTTGTAATATTATTTTCATCTGAATCTGAAGCCCAGTAATTACCTTCATCAATAGATTGTGGTGTTATCAAAATAGTTTTATACCCTAGGGTAGTGATTTAGGAACTACTTGGCCAAATTTTTATTTGAAAACTGAATTCCTACAGTATAACTAAATATAGCTACGGTATAACTAAGTCACTCATTACCATTGGTCCACTATTCTCTGTTGAGTCATNATGGCAACAGAACATAGAATTCACACAAAACATTGTAGAATGAAATGGAGAAAATCAGAGGACCATNCCAAATCAGAATATCCCAAGAAATTAACTAGAATGGAATTGGAAACAGGCNTGGGTTGGTCTTTTATTTTTGTGCCAAGCTTAAATAGGGTAAACTATGTCATAAACATAAATCATACATGAATGATTAGTACCCAGATAGTTAAGCCTGAGTCTGTATGATTCAAAACTCAACTGTTAAATAAAGAGAATCTTCATGTTGTAATGCAAGCTACTACTGTGAATGCTGGACCATNGTTTGCCAGAGGCCATCATCATAAGATATGTGTCTTCCTATACATTTTCTGGCTGCTGTGTGATATTTTTTGTTTGAGGAATTGGAGAGAGTTTTTGAAGAAGGCATAAAAAGTTCACTAACTAGTTTTAACTNGAGCTTTCTGGAAGTTGCCGAATAAAAAATGTAAACCTCTGAAATTTAAGTTTGTTCCTTGTTATTGCTTGAGGGGGCCCTTATTATATCTGGCTAAGCTTAAAATAACTACAAGAGGAAAGGAAAAAGGAGGGTACTTTTGATCTTAATATAAGGAGGGGGAAGAAGAAGAAAAAAATTCCACGTTCCCAAACTGTCCATAATAGGCAAAATATCATTAGTCGCTTTAGGAAGATAATCTTACTAAGCTTATTTGATTCTATGTTTCTGGTTGATTTTTAGCTGCTATGGTTTTATTTATAACCATGTGGTACCTCTGTTTTGACCATAAATTACCCTGGAACAGATTACTTGGGCTGTAGATACAAATGTGGCCACCATCAGTGTACTATGTTATGTAAGAATAGCTGATTTAATCATGTCATTATGTCCCATTTCCTATCTGATGTTTTGCTAAAAATATGTGCTTGTAGACATCCATGATGTCCATGTATGGTACTAACTATCCACTATTACGTCAGAGTTTCTATTTGGAGATGTGTGGATTTTACAATGAACTATAGTTATCATCCTGTAGTGGGGGATAGTCATCCAGCCATGTGTTAGGGGTGATATTTGATGTTGGCTTTAGAAACATTTTCATCCAGCAGAACACCACAAGTGATTTATGACTCTGGACTTGATTATACGCTTTCATCCATTAAGCACTAAATATGTTCTGAGATGTGTAGAAATAAATAAGACTCTTTCACTACAATCGATAAGTGTGTAATCCTGTGGGGTGATGAGTGTTAAGAAGAGGGCGAGGAAGAGGAGGAGGAAGATGAAGAGGAAAGGAAGAAAAGAAGAAAGGGAGAGAGAGTGCAAGCAGCACTAGCTGAGCTAAGTACTTCACTTGCTGCTCTCNGTTCTATCTTTTAAAAGCACTCATGAAGGCTAGGTACTCATCATTCTGATTTTGTAGGTGAAACTGAGGTTCTAAAACTTAATTGCATAGCTACAAAAATGACAGCTTGGCTTTAATTCATGCCATACAATGATTCTGTTGTTCTTGGTATGACATAATGAATACAAGAACAAGGACTATTAGATTAGGGCACTAGGTAATGATGCCCAATGGCTGTGAGGCTTAGGGGATTTTGTTTCTACTTATTTTTTTTTACATTTTTTTTTTACTTTTATGTACTACTTGGCTTACCACAAAATCTCTTCATACTCTTTAAATATTAATAATGTTTGTATCATATTCAGTTGTTAGAGAACAAGGAGGAAGTTGAGGTAGAATTAGAAGACAGGAAAAAAATCCGTGTATTGACGGCAGCTGTCCTATTCTTGCTTCAGGTTAGTAGGGTGGGAATTGTGACTCTGCTCTGTCCTCTAACTGAAGCCTTTACCCAACCACTGTACTCTCTAAACTTTCTTATGGGCTGTAGCTTTGGAATTGTCATGTGCTAAAATTTAATCATAAACCGTGACTCTTGGTGTTGAAAGCTGTACTGGGACAGCCAGGCAGGTTCTTGACTATCCGAGTAATGCCAGTAAATCCAGCCAGAAAAATCTTTTTAATAGTTTCATGAGTAACTGGTATTATGAGAAGACACCCACACAGAGAAGAGAGGTATAGGGGAAGATCAGACTTTGAAGGGTTTAATAGGGGGAGTTTTCTTTTCCTGTTAAACTCCACCTGCAGCCTAAGTGAGGGGGCTGGTGCAGACTCGGCAATAGCACCACGTGCTTCTTTTCTCTATTGTGTGGGATCTGATAAGTTTTCAGGATCCAGTCCAGCTGTGCTCTCATCACATTGATTTAATGGCCCTTAAGAGAAACCATAAAAGTGCTTTCTGGTTAGTAAAACCCAGCTGTTTCTCGTGGTATTGCATAAGACAGCAAGCTGAGTTAGCTATAGATTATTATTTAAAGCTTGGATTTTTCCATGTCTTTTCTTTTGTACCAAAAAGACTTAGAGCACATACATGATTTGTTAAGGTAGATTGTTAGGCCGCAAGGCAAGGTAAAAGACTTAAGTGGATTATTTTATTTCATCCTAAGAAGTTTATTGGGCCACCCCAAAAACACTGAGTCTAATTAACGTGTGTGTGTGTGTGTGTGTGTGTGTGTGTGTGCATGTGTGTGTATTCTCAATGGGTGATGTGAAGGATAAACGCCTGCAAAGAGAACTCTGTTTTCATTAGCAGGCAGCAGTATAATAAGCCAAGAAAATTATTGGCAGATTATCAGGCTTTCCGATGAGGTTATAAATGGTGGAAGTTGGTACAAAATGAATGGCTGTGTCGATTTACAGTGGCACTCATGTCATCTGAGCCCTTTGGTTTCTGCACACAGAAGGGTGACTGAGTGCATTACCAGGAAATCTGTTAAGTATTAACTCAGGATATGAAGCAGCCTGTATTGCAAAACAGACATGAAGCACTTAAAGCTTTTGCGTATCAGGTACTATTGGGCAGTGGAGTACTCCAGAGTATGGTAGTATGTTTTCTTATCCTTTTTAAGGAATAAAGAACATGGGCCTGGGAAAGATGAAACATTGATTTTAGAGCTCTGATTTTAGTATTTAACCACATTATAGTTGTTAGGTTCATAAAGTGAACTCATGGAATTGAAGTCTTATGCAAAAATTTGTCTGGAGAATTACTATTTATTTTTGTTAATCATGTCTGATTGTGATAGTCTTTATTAAAATTGACCATGTAAAAGTGATTCATTATTACATTTGTAGGATCACAGAATCCTATATTGAAAACTACTGGAAATTAGGCAGGAAAGATTTGCTTTTCATACTAACATTGAAAAGGGTTTTGCTGGCTATATGCAGTGTTTTGGGGAACTGAGTTATACAATTTAGAACCATCTATTTAAATGTAGATCTTGGTAAGCATTTATAATATNCATGAAGATATTTTCTTATTTACTCATTAGTGTGTTCCGTGGTGGGAATATGTACTTGAGAAATTCATGGGTTAGGGGTTTTATTCCCATCATTCATTCATTCATTCATCCATATTTTGGAGGTCAGGCCTGTGGGACATAATTAGAGCTAAATGAAGTCATGAGGATGGAGCACCCATGATTCAGTCAGTGGCTTTATGAAAATACTTAGGGAAACTTGAGTTGATGTGTTCCAGAAATGTCCCCATATAACATCCTCTGTCATGTTATGACAGCAAGAAAGCCAAGCAGATGCCAATGCTATGCCTTTAGACTTCCCTCTTNNAGAGCTGTGAGAAATAAATTTCTTTTCTTTGTAAATTATCCAGCCTGTGGTGTTCAGTTATAGTAAAAGAAAACAGACTAAGATAATGTGGTTTCCAATAATAACACTTCCATAACCCATTTCAAACTTCGTTTGATTTAAAAACATCTAGAAGTTGTATATTTCAAACTTAAGAATTCTTTTCACCACAAACTGAAGCACTGTTTTTTTAAACATTGTTCTTGGCTTGAGTCAGTTGTTTTGAAAAAATACCTGTTGAATATCTATTAGAAACCTAATAAGGAACTCATAGGACTATTCTGATGGCAAGAGAGTAGCATAGTTGTATGGTACTAGACAGTGATTGAAAGATGTGCAGATCCTGCAATGCTTGTCTTCTGGGTAAATGGACATGAATGTTAGGGTNTATAACAGGTACCTGCCACAAGATAAATACTATGACCAGAGGTATTTTAAGGTCAGTATTTCAACAGCTGCTGATTCTGCTTACGTGTCATGTAAACTGCTGTTTCTCTGCACTAAATAACATTAACTTGAGAAATCAAAGGATTAGTGGCTCAAAGAGATACCAATAAACCATTATCTTAACTTTGCCAGATAGTTTTGTGGGAAACAGTAAGCTGTGTCAATATTTGCCATTATTACAATTCTAGCCAATGCTCTAACGGCAAAATAATGTTGCTTGCTTTTTCGTGATGCGCCTGGTGAGTGTGGCATCCCTGTGTTCTGCATAGTTCCAACAGTCAAATTTTCTTTGGTAATAGGAAAAGTGCAGCTCAGGCTCTCTCTAGTTCTCTGGTTTGCATTCAGCCCTGAATTTAGAGTTCAGAATAAGAAAGGGGTTAGCAACCAACACCAAGCAAGTCAGAAAAATGCCAGGCTGATGTAACACAGGCTTCTCTTTCACTTGAGAATGAGAGTTTAATGTTCCCTGAGACTGTTACAGAGTAATATATTATGGTTATCTTATGAATGATGGCTTTTGAAAAGCAATGTTTGTGCTACATACTTTTTTTGTGCTATTTTAGAAAATGTATTACAAGAGGCAAACAGCCAACAGCACAGACCAGGATTCAGAAGAAGATTGGTTCTGTGCAAACTAAGTTTTGGTTTGTTTCTTTAGGTCAAAGGTAAAACACTGTATCATATTGCACATGCATTTTTTTGGAATGGGTGCCTGATCATGCTTCTTCAAAATAAATAAATGAATAAATAAAGTTGTCTCCTTTCCTTTGTCCCNTTATGTTCAACTGGATTATTTTGACTTTGGTAATTAGCGTTCCTCTATTTGTTCAATTAAAAAAATAGAAAAGAGAATGAAAGATAAAGGAAGAAAGCATCTGACCACACACATACAACTATTGGTAACATAATGTTATATCAGTCTTCTAGCAGTACCTTCCTGTGAGTAAGCTCTACACAAAATATGATCATGGTAATAGCTTATCAACATAGAAACAGATGACCATTAATCCTGGGATGTTTTTTCATTTATCTCTGTGGTACAATAATTTTATGTGTAGAAGAGAGTAGTTTCCCTACATCTCTGCAATATTAATACCCAAAGAGTAAGATGGCAACATCCTGTGTTGTTTAACGGCAGGGAGACCTACAATAGGCTCCATTTCTCAAGTATTTCTGAGTGTCTGAAAGGATGGTCAGATGTGCCCATATCCCTCCNGATAGTNACCAGCTTAATGCTCTGTCCACCTATGATGCCTCTCATCTATTGTCATCTACTGTTACTTTGTAATACCCTTCATTAGGTCTGTCTTGACAGCTACACTTTGGCAATGAAGTGTGGTTCTGTGCAAACTGGGTTTTTGTTTTTTTCTCTAAATCAAAGTTAAAACATTGTGTCATATTGCACACACTAAATTTACTAAATAACAGGTAATAATGGGCAATTAATAGGTGATGAAATTTCTATCAAATTGTAGGGTTATCAAATAACACAATGCAAAAAGGAAACAAAATTATAAATACTGAAAGGGTTATTTTATATTATATTGAGGAAGATAATCTCATATTCCTGATGTGCATATTTGGTCTTAAAGCCATTTCATTTTTCACTTTTGTTTTTTCATTCTATTCTTTCTTTTTTTCTTTTCTTTCTCTTCTTCCTATCTATCTGTCTGTCTGTCTATCTATCTATCTATCTATCTATCTATCTATCTATCTATCTATCTATCTATCTAATCATCTACCATTATCTATCTATCATGTATTTATGTATCTATCTACCATGTATTTATGTATCTATGTATCTATGTATCTATCTATGTACCTATGTACCTATGTATCTATGTATCTATGTATCTATCATCTATCATCTCTTTATTTATCTACCGTTTAGACAGGTGTAGTTGAAAGTTTTCTCTGGTCCTGCATTTCTCCGGTTCTTGTCCAGCCCCAGGTGGTCCCACAGCCGCTTATNAAATAATCATCCAGAAGCTTATATTAATTATAACTGCTCAGTCATTAGCTCAGACTTATTACTAACTAGCTCTTACACTTAAATTAACCCATAATTCTTATCTATGTTTAGCCACGTGGCTTGGTACCTTTTCTCAGTTCTGCCTTGTCATCTTGCTTCCTCTGTGTCTAGTTTGTGACTCCCGACTCTGCTCTTCCTCTTCCCAGAATTCTCCTACTATGCTAGCCCTGTCTATATTCCTGCCTGGCTACTGGTCAATCAGTGTTTTATTAAACCATTATTCCACAAAAGCATTATTCCACAGCAGACAGGGTCTCACTGTTTTATCTCAGGATGACCTGAAATGTGAAATCCTCTTACTCTAGGCTCTGACTGATGAGATTACAGGTATATGTATTCTGCTTGACTAAGTTTTTCACTGTAAAAATAATTCTTACACATATTTTTTGTGTAAAGTGTTTTTATAATTCTGATGTGTGTACTATTNCCATGTCAGACAATATAATTGGTTCATGAAATCAACCAGATTATTTTCTGAGGTATCCTATTAGGAGTTCTCTGCTTTCACTTAACAGTCAATGAATGTTTATTTTTTTATTTCCACTTGAATTAATTTGATAGATTATATTTTTCTAGGAACTTGTTCCTTTTGTCCAATTTTTCAATCAGATTGTGTCATTATATTACTTGATTCATATTCATATTTGCTAGCCATGCCCCCTTGTGTTACCTCGGACATTTTCTTAAGGCATCTGTGTCCTCTGTGATAACGTTCCCATAATTCTTGATAAAATTCTCAAAAAATTATTGATTTTACCATGAAAAATTATGGTTTTATTTTTATAGGTCACGAATTCCTGCTCTTTTATTTCCTTTCTTATACTATGTGTAGTTATTTTTCTGTTATAATTTGTGCTATTTGAATATTTCATTAATTTTTAGTCCTTGCCCTTTCCCAAGAGAAATAAAGTTCTGTTTCACCTCTAAAACGTCTTGACCTGTGCCCAGATGTTTCTACTAGTGATTTTAAAATTATTTTTACCATATTAAAGTATTATTGAACTCTAAATCTTTTCTAACTTCTATGAAAATTTGTAATTTCTCATTGTGATTCTCTTTAATTATTATTTGGCAGTTTCACACATGGCTATTGTTAATTTTAGTCATTTTCATCCTGTTACCCCCTCTCATACCATTCACTCTTTGATGGAAACTTGCTTCTTCCCAACAACCCCTGCTCCAATTTCCTGATGTGTATGTGTGTGTGTGTGTGTGTGTGTGTGTGTGCATGTTTTCATGTCACTCTGTGTGTATCTGTGTGTGTGTCTGTGTGTTTATATCTCTCTGTGTGTCTGTGTGTATGTGTTTTTGCATGTGTGTATCTCTGTGCGTGTATGTGTGTCTGTCTGTGTGTTCGTGTCCCACTGAACGTGATTAGGGTTCCTTCCANGAGCATTTGTGCGAGGCTATTTACTGCATGAGGGCTACTTTTCAGTGAGTATATCACTGAAGAAAACACCACCCCTCCCACCAGCAAACATTAACTGCCATTTATTCCTGGAGGCGGGAGCTCTTAAGCTCTTCTCTTGTCCCTGATGAAATGTTGAAGGGACCAATCTTGTGCAGGTTTTTTGAACATAGCCACAGCTGTAGTCATTACATGAGTGCAATGGTAATGACATGTCCAGAAATTGTGTCTTTGCAGCTTACCTCCTTGTTTTCTTGGCTTTAACATTTTTTCTGCCTCCTCATCCAATATATTCCCAGAGTCTAGAGGGAATGTTGTAGATGTTTCATTTAGTCTTGAGCACTCTACCATTATTTATTCTTGATACCNAGATCAGCTATGAGTCTCTGCTTAACTTCTGCCTACAACTATAAGATATTTATCTGATGAAGGATGAGAGCAGTGCTAGTCTGTGATAAGAAATAAGAGTTTTTTTAAAAGGCAGTTTAACAGTATGACTATTTAATAAAGCTACTAGGTTCCCCTCTAGGGCCTATGATCCCCAGCCACAGTCTCTTCTCAAGGTTTACAGTACCAAGCATGGGCTCCTCTCCTTTTAAGAACCCTCAAGTCCAATCAGAAAGTAGTTGATTTTGNTCATCATAGTCATGCCATTATTGCGCTAATTCACCTATCTTGTTTGTCTGGACAGTGGGTATTGTGACTCACAAGGTACACAGCTGAGTAAGACTTCTGGTGGTTTTTCTCCCANAGCACTTTCCTTCATGATGAAAGCTAGCCAGCACAAATGAAGCCTCCAGCTCAGATTCATTTTAAATGTCTGGCTTTGCATCGAAAGTGCATTGTTCGTGTCCTATGAAATGGCTTCTTACCACCAAATTCTAGTGGGCGGCAAAGGATAATATCAGTTGCCTGTATTGTTTGAGACCCTCTGGAGCCTTGATGGCCAACAGTTTGTAGAGAATCACCCTAAGCTGACACNGGGGTTTTCATTCAATAGACTATGCCTTCTGAGAGGAGCATTGTCCACTCCCACACAGTCCTGTTAAAATGCTTTTATTTTGAGTTGTTTTGTTTGATGAGCTTACAAAACTGAAGATTTCTAAAGTTTTTAAATTTTTCTCCCTGNTTTCTTCAATGAGACACTATTCATTCCAAGCTGTGTTGTTTAGTCTCCAAATATTTGTGTTTTCTGAGGTTAGCTTTGTTGATTTCTAGTATTATTCCCCTGTGGTTTTGAGGGATCGGTGAAATATTTTGATTTTTTAACTTATTAAGTCTTGCTTTGTGGCCTATAATATGGTCAATTTATGGTTTCTCTGCACTATTGAGAAGAATGTGTGTTCTCTATCTGTTAAATGTAATGTTCTGTAGATATCTATTAAGTTCAAATGATCCATGGTGTATGTCCCCTTAACATTACTTTGCTGATTTTTTTTTATTTGGATGGAGGATATATCTAGATGTGATAGTAGGGTATTGAATTCTCCCACTATTATTGCATTATGAACTTGNGGACCTAATTATTCATTGCATACTTACAATAGATATATCTTCTTGATGAATTGTTCCTTTTATTGAAATGTAATAGCCCTCTTTGCTTCATCTGATTAGGTTTGGATTGAAATCTATTTTATCAGATGTGAAACTTGATTCTCCAGGTTTATTTCAGCTACCATGTGCTCGGTAGTTTGCAGTCCAACCATTGACTCTTAGTTTATGGATGTTTTCCTTAGCTATGTGTGTTTCTTAGAAACAACAGATAACTGGATCATATTTCTTAATACATTCCATTAGTCTGTGTCCTTTCTATCCATTTTATTAGCATTTATTAATTGTATAAATAATGGGTTCATTATTACATTTTTATACATGTATATAATGTGCTTTGACTATATTCAAGCCCCCATAACCATATCTTATCTTGTTACCCCCCANTCCACTACCTCCAAGCCTTCTACTCTCATGTATTATCTATATTTATCTTTTCTCTTTAATTATTGTTGTTGCATGTATACATCAATGCTGAGCACATGTATTGTAACTCATATGTATATGTTTTTAGGACTGAACACTTAGTATTGGATAACCAAGTAAGGGACTCATCCTGGATAGAGACTGATTCTCCTCTTCACAACTGTTAGTTGCCTGTAGTCCTTCTTCTAAGCATGAAGCCTCATGTGATTTCTCCCGTCAATGTTGACATGTCTATTGGGATTGTTGTTGCTTAGGTCTTATTTATGGTCCATATTATTGAGATTTCATGGANGCAGATTGCCAGTCACATATGATATACAGTCTCTCAGTAGACATCCTGGCCCTCTGGCCCTTAAGGTCTTTCTGCCCCTTNTTCTATGATGTTCTCCAAGCCTTAGCTGTGGGGGTTATGTTGTAGATGAATCAAATGGGGTTGAGCACCCCATGGTCAGTTGTTCGTGCATTTTGATCAAATGTGGCTTTCTGTAGTGATCTCAATCCGCTCCACAAAAAAAGTTGTGTTGAAGGATAAAAGCTACACTTATCTGTGGATGTAAGGATATGTATTTAGAATGTCATTAGAATTATACTAGTTTAAGAAAGTGGCAGTAGTAGGTTCTNTTCTAGGTTCTATGGCCTACAAGTCGTGGGTATTGAGCTATGTACCCAGCATGAATTTCCTTTCATTGAACAGACTTCAAGTCCAACTAGACAGTTGCTTACTTTCAATGATAGAAGTACCACTATAGTACCTTCAGTGGTATCTGTCTGTGTCTTTTAATTGGTGGGTTAGGCTGTTTGCACTCTAGGTTATAAATGAGAAGAGTTTTCTAGTGATAATGATTTTGTTGTCTGTTGTTGTTGTTGAATGGTTAATTGTTAGTTCTTTTNATCCTTTCCTGGTATTGCTGAGAGTTTGCTGGTTGGCTCTGTTGGACACCATTGGTTCCCTCCCTATCTCTNCTATTCATTTGTTACATTCATGAATTGTGTTATGNTTTGTGTTCTTATGTGAAGTGTGAAACTGTCTTTCTTCTTCCTCTGTGTAGGGTATTCCCTTAAGTATTTTCTGCAGTGCTGACTTAGTTGTCACATTGAATTAAGTTGCGTTTATCTTGAAATATTCACGTTTCTCCATCTTTTTCAATAAATAATTTTGCTAGTTATTATAATCTTGGTTGACATGTAGTTACTTTCAGTGCTTGGAATGTATTTATTCCATGCCTTCTTATCTTTTAGCATTGTTGTAGACAGCCCATCTCATCAATAGTGCTTTCCAAATGGCACACAGCTTCTTTTACCTCAATGACAATATGTGCAGCACTGTTTTCAGTGGTCCTTCTTGTAGCTCTAGTTTGCTTTCCAACCTTTTCCTTTCCATTTCCCACTACTTCTGGCACTGGGCCTCATTGGTTTACCCCAAGGCTTGTTCATTTCATTGCTACTGTGGTGGCTCATTCTTCTGG
>LZPO01055451.1:10059-43508 GCA_001675575.1 Neotoma lepida
AACTCACGAAATTGCTACTTTTCTGAAACATAGTATTCTGAGAAATTTGAATCCATTTTCCTGGACATGCATGGTGACTCATTTTTGGGTTCAGGAAACAAAACAAAACAAAGTAAAACTATTTCTTTGGAGGTGAAAGCTGTTTCTGCACTGATATCCCCCAAGAAAACAATACATTTTTCACTGGAACAATCAAGCAGATTGCTACAAGGTACTACCACAAGGCCTTCTGTGCTCACCTCTCTGGCACTGATTTAGCTGGTAGATGAGTTCATTGTGTCTTGGATCTCACTTGATAGGATAGATGTTTCATTGTTTTATTCTAAGATGTGCTTGGGTGGTTCTATTTGTTTGAACATTTTTGTTTGTTTCTTTGCTTTGAAATATCTGGTTTAAGATATCAATTTGTTTTGTTTGTTTTAGACCTTTGTTTGCTTCCTGACCTTTCTAATGTTTTCAGATTTGTTCACTTTCAGACATATTAATTGGTTTCTGACCTGTTAGTTTTCGGTTTGTATGCTTTCAGAATATTTGATTTGTTAATTGGCTAGCATCTGGCTTTTTGTCTTTGTCAGGACTCCAGTATCTCCTTCTGTGTTCTGTGGCCTCCCCGGCTTACTGCAACCTTGCTGCTTTAATTTAAGACTTGTAAGAGTGCCTAAACATGAAGAAATCAAAGGTAAGAGGCATTTAGTTGTTGCCCTCCAGCCCAACAGCATAGTGGTGTCAGTCCAAGAAAATTTACTGGCTAACTGCCATAGGCTCATATGTTTCAGTGCTTGGTCATCAGGGACTAGCATTACATAAGGGATTAGGAGTGTGGCCTTATTGAAGAGAGTGTGTCACTGGGAGTGGGCTTTGGGGTTTCAAAAGCCAAAGCCAGTCCCAATGTCACTCTCTGCCTGTTGCCTGCTGATCTGGACGTGGAATTCTCAGTTACTCCCCAGGACTATGTCTGCCTGAATGCTACCATGCTTCCTGCCATGAAGATAATGAACTAAACCTCTGAAACTATAAGCCAGCCCCAAATAAATGCTTTCTGTTATAGCAGTTGTCGTGGTCATGGTGTCTCTTCACAGCAAAAGAACACTAAGGCAAGCTAAGACACATATAAGAGTTTGATTGCCTAATGTCTTGACACCCTGACATTCCCCATAAAATATGCAACATGACCCCAAGACCTCATAGTAGGAAATAATCTCAGGTTGAAAGTCAAGAGAATCAATCCCAAAAGCATTCATATACCTGAAATAATACATATCCCCTAGAAAGGCCTGCAATTAAAAAAAAGGGTGGGGGGGATACGAGTTCAAAGAAAAAAATTGTTTAGGGATAAGCCACCTTCTGGTACTCCAACTGTTCTATATGTGATAATTATGTACTTTCAGGTTACAAATATTTCGAAAAGTAGAAAACTCTAAACCAGCAGTAATTTAATTTTATGGTTCCCTCAATGGAGAACTTCTGATATTCTAAAATCATTACTTCTGTTTGTGAAACTATAAGCATTAGACAATAAATCAAAGCATAATGAATGGGAAAGCTACTTTAAGTGGAATTTAGAAGTGGCTAAGAGAAGAAATGATAAAAATGTTAAATTAGAAGAATTTTGACAGCTGTGGAAACAGTATCAGAACTGAAGAAACATATGAAGGACAGAAGATTAATAAAAACATCTTTTAAAAGACTTCATCAGAACAAATTATAAATTCTGAACAGCATAACTTTTTTCAGCCCTCTACTCCCATCTATCCCTCTCTATCCCTGCCTTCTCTATCAGAAGAGCTTCAACTTCCCTTCATTCTCTTCAACTTTATTCTGTAACAATTCCCAACCAAACAAAATTAAAAAAAAAAAATTAAAGACTGTTATGGCTCCTTTTAAGATAAAGGCCCAACACATGTACAAAATTGTCAAAGGAAAATTTAGTTAACAGATTATTGAGGGAATGGCATTAACCCAGGGTGAAGTGACCCATCCAGTTGTTTCTATTCCCTGAACAAAAACTTAGCTGAAAACCCTTCTCCAATCTAGCACTGTGAGTCTACCAAATCCTCCCCTCCACACACTCTTCACAACCGAATCTAGTACATCTAATGGTGACACCTAATCTAGCCATCCTTGCCTGAGCCTCAACCGACCCCTAAGCTTCCACCAGAATCACCCCTGCCTAGTCCCAAACCCACAGCCCATAACACATCCACCCTCTCCAACCAGCAAGATGTATCTCCACACTCTAGGCTTGGACCAGAACCCATATCCTCCACACCAGCACAGTCTGTTCCATATACCTGACTTCATTTCACCTAACCCATTTCCAATGTCTAGGCCCAGCCCACTCCCACATGTTCTCCTTTGCCCCAGCCTGCTGTTCCTATCAGACTTTGAACTAACAAAAGAAATCCACATGCCTAAATCTTATCTGAAAATTATAAACAGTATGGAAGATCAAACCACTATCTTCTCTACAAAACTGACCTGTCCTATAGAATTTTTGCCAATGATAATTAACTAAATGAACCCCAGGACAGAGAATTTAAAAGATCAATCANAAACTTCAAAGAATTCAAGGAGTTTATAGAAGACACATAGAAAAATATCAATGAAATTAAGGAGAAAGAACTTAGAATAAACTCCTGAGTGATGCCCAAGAAAACACAAACAAAAGGTGATGGAAAGGAAGACGACAATCCAGAATGTGAAAATTGAATTCAATAAAGACACAGAAACATTGAAGGGGACTAAAACTGAAATGAAGATGGAATTGAAAGACCCAATAACCCACTAGAAAACTCAAAGGAGAGCCTTACAAGTAGAAATTAATCAAATAGAAGATAGAATATTGGAACTGGAAGACAAAATAAAGAATCTAGGCCAAAAAAGGCAAGGAATATGAAAATTTCTAAATCACAGGAAAGGAACAGACTAGAAATTTCACACACTATGAAAAGATCAAGCTTTCAAATAATTCTAACAGATGAGGAAGAAGAATACCAGGTCAATGCCATAGACCAGATCTTCAACAAGATCTTCTCCAAACTAAGGAAAAACACTCATACAGACAAAAGAAGCACACAAAACACAAAAGAGATGAGTCCAATAAGGAAAATATCTCAACACATATCATAGTTAAAACACTAAGTATATACAACAAAGAAATAATATTGAAAGCTGCTAGTGGAAAAACACAAGTGACATATAAAGGAAAACCCATCAGAATAACTGCTGATTTCTCAAAGGAAACTTTGGAAGCCAGAAGAGCCTGGAGTAACGTATTCCAAGTCCTAAAAGACAATGACAGCCATCCTAGATTAATACACCAAGCAAAATTATCTGCCATAGTTGAAAGAAAAAGAAAAAATTTCCACAACATAAACAGTCTTAACAATTTATATCAAGCAAACCAAACCTAAGAAAATACAACAGATATTATTTCTGAACAAGGAAAGAAATGAGCATAACAGAGAGACTATGGAAAGAAATAGGAAGCCATAATCATTAAAACACAAATACTACTGAGAACACAAACAACACTACCAAAAATTGACCATAAAATGGCAGAAAATAGCATACACACTTCAATAAAACCTTTAAATATCAATGGCCTCAATTCTCCAATCAAAAGGCACAGGCTAACTGAATGAATCAAGAAGCAAAATCTACCTATCTGTTGTCTACAAGAAACACATCTCAGTTTTAAAGACAGGCATTGCCTTAGAGTAAAAGGATGAATAAAAGCACTCCAATCAAATGCAACCAGGAAGACAATAGGTGTGGTCAGAATAATTTCAAAATGCACTTCAACTGAAATGAATCATAAGAGAGAAAGACAGACATTTCATTCTAGCCAAGAGAACAGTTAACCAAGATGACATTACTATCCTAAACATATATTCACCGAACTCTGGGGTGCTGAATTTCATAAAAAAAAAATCTACTCCTGGATTTAAAGACATAATCAACATCAACCCATTAATAGTGATTTCAGTACACTACTCTGTCTGATCGACAAGTCATCTGGACAAAATAAACAGAAACATCACAGCTAATTGACATCATACATCAAATGGACTTAACAAATATCTATAGAATACTCCAAAGAATACACATCTACTCAGCAGCACACGGAAGCTTTTCTAAAACAGACCACATGCTGGGACATAAAACAAATCTTAACAAATTCAGAGATTGAAATCCTTGTATCCTATCTGACCCCAATGCAATAAAACTTAAAACTGACACCAAACAAATCTCTAGTAAATACACAAACTCATGGAGATTCAACAACTCATTACTGCATGATGAATGGGTCAAAGAAGAAATCAAGGAAGAAATAAAGTTTTTCCTGGAACTAAATGGAAATGAAACACAACATAACAATACCTAAGGCACATACTGAAAGCAATCCTATAAAGAAAAGTTATAGCTTTTAAGTGCATATATTTTAAAAAATCAGAAAGAGCACAAATAAATGACTTAATGATGCAACTCAAAAATTTGGGGGAAAAAAGAACAAACGGAATCCAATCCCAGTCAAGAGCAAGGGATAATAAAAGTAAGAACAGAAATCAATGAAATAGAAACAAAGATCAATGAATGTAAGAGCTGGTTCTTTGGGAAGATAAACAAGATTGAAAGAAACAGACCAACTATCCAAAAAATAAATAAATAAAAATAAAAATAAAATAATGAAAAGGACAGACCCAAATCAGAAATAAGCAAGGAAACATTACAACAGTACTCCACTGAGTTGAAACACCTTTTTTTAAAAAAAAACGATATATTTCTAGATTCAGCCAAACATCCAAAACCAGACCAAAAATAAATCAATAACCAAACAGACTGATAACAAACAAGACTTAAATAATAACAATCTTGACTTCCTTTGATGATAAACTGTGATGTGGAAATACAAGCACAATAAACCTTTTCCCTCAAGTTGCTTTGGCCATGGTGTTTCATTGCAGCCACAGCAACCCTAAGACAGAAGGAGTCATCAGAAAAACACAATATTCCTTATTTCTCTCTTAGGGTCTTTAAAAAAAGTCTCCCCTTGCTTTATTCTCTTTGAATGTGCTTATATTTTACTATAGTATACACATCTCAAATCAGTATCTTTAGTCTTTGGAAATATCTCTCTAGCTGTTATTTAGGTTGACAGTGTCTTATCCAAAATTCTATGAGCAGGAAGTCAAAGAGCTGAAGCTGATATTAAAGATTTATGATCAGGGTATTTCTCCATGTTTCTTCACACCTAGTATACTTACAAGTTCAAGTATTTACCAGTTACGGCGGTTGCTCTAAGGAGCATGAATTGGAGATATCTTTCCTAATCTTATAATGTTTATACTAAGGAAGCAAAATATAGACACAGCCGGGCAGAGTGGTGCACACCTTTAATCCCAGCACTCAGGAGGCAGAGGCAGGCAGAGCTCTGTGAGTTTGAGGCTGGCCTGGTCTACAAAGAGAGTTTCAGGGCAGCCAGGACTGTTACACAAAGAAACCCCGTCTCAAAAAACAGAAGGAAAAAAAAGAAAAGAAAAGAATTAAACCTGGCCATGTTATAGAAGGTGTAAAAGAGCATAAAGTATGAACACAAAGCAAGATCATGAGAGACAACCTGAGTGCTGTGTACACTGGGCAAATCACATGACCTCCTGCTAGGAGTCACTTTCATCATCCATAAAACAAAACAAACAGTACCTTCTTCAAAGGACTGATAAAAGAACTGACTGAAGCTTGATGTGGTGGCTCACATTTGTAATCCCAACAATGGAGAGGTAGGGGTAGGATGATCACTGCAGATTTAAAACCAGTCTCATCTACATGATAAGTTTCAAATCAGCCAGAGCTATATACTGAGCCCCACTGCCTTCCTACTCCTCAAAAAATTAAATTTTAAATGAAAGCCAGGTGTGGTGGCACTTGATGGTAGAGGTGGGCTGATGAGGTTCAAGATCACCTTCACTTACACAGTGAATTCAGGGCCAGCCTGAGTTACATGAGATCCTGTTTCATTGCTGCTGAGAAAATCCACCACTCTGTTGTAAGCTGCCCTATAGAAATAATAAACTGAACTTACCAACCACCACCTCAGCAAACTTGGGAGAAGACTCTGTGGGAAACCTTGAGCTACAAGCACAGGTTAAGCTACACTCAGATTCCTGGCCTTTGGTAGCAATACTTGTTGAAAGCTGCTTCAGTTCTGAAGCAATTTTTACACAGCAATAAGTAACACAACTACTGAAAAGAAAAACTATTGAAAAATAATAGAATGAAGAGGGCAGAAATAAAAAGTCAAAAACACTAGATTACTAAATTAGGAAAAATTGTTAGGTACTAGTAAACTAAAAGAATGATGATTTCATAACATACTGTAACCTGTTTATACAGTGATGGCAGTTAAAACCAATGTACAAGACTACCTAGGACAAACTCTTCAAGTTTAGAAAAAACACAATGTCAAAATGTGGAGATGGGCAGTAAGGAAAAGTAAATGAACAGCTATGAAAGTGAATCAGGACTTNAGGGATGCTTAAATATATAAGCACTGATGACAAGGGTATCAATTGCTGCAATAATTAAATAATTTATGGTAGATTTAGCAGTGTTCTAATTTCTTTTTTTTTCCACATTTTAATCTTTCCAAAATTACATCAGATTTTAAGCCGTAAGTTACATGTGCTTCTGCTCCCTAAATCAGCTACAAAGTTCGCAGTATCGGGTTTATTTGAGAAATAAGGAAGAATGGCAGTGATAAAGTAGTTGAAGCATTTATGTGGGATATTTTTTCAGCAAGTTTTCAGTTAAAATAAAGAGAAGACCAAGAAATGAAGCACTGTTTGCTGTTTTAAATTTCGAGTATTATGAAACAAACATCTGTAAGTGAGGAATTTTGAAAAGGCAAACTATGATCGAAGAGGAACACAATGACGAGGCAAAGAAGAGAAGGTATGTTCACTTAAACGTCACCCATATAACAGTTCCTACATGCCCTGCCTACAGTGTACAGAGACCGCTGGAACACTCATGAGAAGCAACTCCTCTCAGAGAGTTTGAGCGGGAAAGCAAAGTGTAACGAAAGATATCTAAGAAAAATGAGAAGGAACACTCCAATACCCACTGCTGTCTTGGTATGTTAAGCAACAGAATAAAACGGAGACAAACGAATGGCCAGACTGCAGCTAACACACTGATTCCAAATCCATTCCCAGCAGCGTGTTCGGTCCTCCCGGTCTGCCACCCACTGGCTCGCTTCCCAGCTCCATTCAGCGCAGACCTGGGCAGGACAGGGCGAGGACACCCTGCCCCAGACCGACCGCCACAAGCCGCGCGTGCCCATCAGACTGGGCCAGGGCCAGCCACGAGAAGCCCACGGAGCCACGCGCCGCCCTCGGCTTCCACAGCAACTGCATAGCGTACCTTGGACGCGCCAGCGCGGCCGCCTCCGGACATCTCCCACACGCACGGCCCTCCCCTGGCACTCACCGCCCCTTCCGGAATCCATTCCCTCCGGAAGCCGCCCCTCGCGCGCTCCGCCCCTTCCGGAAGCCCTGGCTGGGGTTCCACAGACTTAGGGAGGGTTTTCTTCGTGTTTGGACAGGCGAGGGCGCTGCTGTTCTAGGCTGTTTCTCACTCCCCTTCGGGAGCCTGGGAAGTGCTCCATGGGCCACCAGCTCTCTTAGCTGGGCAAGACCTTAGAGCAGTTACCAGGATCAAGAGGTTATATTTCAAATTGTGTTTTGTGGAGCAACAATGGACCATAAAATAAAAACCCCAAGTTAGACTAGAATTCAATAATCATTGTTAATTAGTAATAAGATAGCCAGATAAAGCACTTACCTATCTAACGAGGAAGAATTCACAAATATCAAGAACAAGGAGTACCAATTTTTAAAAAGACTTCAGGAACTCTACCTGGATTTGTTATAAAGTTGATTTCACGTACTATAGCTCTGAAGTGAAGTCAGAGAACTTATATTCTTGTTTCTAGATGCTGGTTCAGGGATCACCAACAGGATGGAGAGCTGATAGTTGAGTGAAAACTGGATTATAGTAAANATTGCTATTGTCAAAAAAATACTAAATAATTCATTGTTGAGAATATGTTGGCATGGGACTTGAGTAGAAACTGCCTTAACAGGGGAAGACTCTAAGGATACACATTGAAGAAAAATACTAAATAATTTATACTATTGAAAAAAAGTGTTGGTCTGGATAAAGAAAAGGATTCTCAGAAAGTTATGTTCACAAGTGTGTACAGAAGTGGAGCTTAGAGCCAGGGGTAATGACTCAAGTCTATAATCCAAAGACAGGCAGAGTGGGAAACAAGACCCTC
Organism: Neotoma lepida; assembly: GCA_001675575.1. Classification (NCBI taxonomy): domain Eukaryota; kingdom Metazoa; phylum Chordata; class Mammalia; order Rodentia; family Cricetidae; genus Neotoma; species Neotoma lepida. The sequence continues at coordinate 18,398 of LZPO01055451.1, forward strand.
ACTCTGAAATGAATTAAAGAGACTACTAAAAGTGAAGCAGTTTTAATATACCATTCAACAAAATGAGACTCCATCGTACGGGGAGGGGAGGGTGCAAATGCTGGCATACTGACTTGGCACAAGACTGGTTTTTTTTTTTTTCTGTCTGTCTGTTTTGCTTTTTTGAGACAGGATCTCTCTACATAGTCTTAGCTGTCCTAGAGCTCTGTAGACCAGGTTGGTCTCAAACTCACAGAGATCCTTCTGCTGCTGCCTCCCTAGTGCACTACCACACCTGGAAAGATAATTTCTTTTAAAGTCCATAGTTGCAAGAAATTCCTGCCCTCATTTTCCTATAGGCTGATACTTTAGAGAATTATAATCTTCAAATATTTCTAACATGACACCTTTCCCAAATTCCCCATCCTACTGGTTCAGGATGCAATGCTTTATCTAATGACTACTCCTGGGGCTTGAGAGTGTGGGCCCAGTCACACAGCCTGCAGCCTTCCAACCCTGGAGATCAGAGATAAGCAGACACCACCTGCCAGCTGGGGAAGAAGGGAGTCTAGCACTTCCTGATTATCTGTAACCCTCTAACAATTTCTAAGTACACCTCATATTGAAAATTTACTACAAGGATTTATTTCTAGCATTAGGAGGACCAAGAATTCAAGGTCAGCAATGGCGAGTTCAAGGCTATCCAAGGCTACACGAAAATAAAAACTAAGTTTAGTTTCTTCTTCAAATGCACTTTTTTGTCTTTCTAGAAATATGTAGTTTTGCTATTGATTTGTACTCCATCTGTAGCCCTGATACAATGCTAGACTGTCCCCTCCTCTTAGAAAACTCTTTTTCAATGAGTGTTTCTGCTCAAAGTTTTGTAGACACAGATTTGAGTCTGAAGCGAACCTGCAGGAGTTACAGGAACATGTGCTGAAATATACCAGTTCTGTGTCACCCTGCAAAGAAGTGGACCACAGATATGTGGTTAGAAATACAAACACGGAAAAAAATATATGCAAAAATAGAAATAAAAATAGTCTATTTATAAACTGGAAGCACTCCCAAGAATGAGAGTGAGCTAATGAGTTGAAAAACAAACAAAATATGCTCCAAAAACATTGGGCCCCCAGGCAATGGGATCAGGATCCATCCCTGGTGCATGAGCTGGTTTTTTGGAGACCAGTGCCTATGTTGGGACATCTGGTGCAGCCTTGGCACAGGGAGGAGGGTCTTAGACCTGCCTCAACTGAATGTACCAGGCTCTGGGGACTCTCCATGGGAAACCTTACTTTGGATGAGGTGGGAATGGGGGGCTGGGTTGAGGGGGAAGGCTGGGGGGTGGGAGGAGGAAGGAGAGGGGGTTCTGTGGTTGGTATGTAAAATAAATAGAAAATATTTTAGTAAAAAAAAAATTGGGCCCAGAGCCTCATGATTCTTTATTGGTCATCCACATAGTACCCTCCTCTCCAGTATTGTTTGGGCTTCTTTGAGCATACTCAATTTGTTGTATGAGACCAGGTGAGGGATGATTCCTTGCCTTTCTCTGCCTATTGATTTCTTTTATATGTTAATACTGATACAATTTTCTCTAGTCTGTAATCTCCTGCCATAATTCCCTCCTGAAAGTTGTGATTCCAAAAATCTTTTAGGGGAGCACAATTATAATGAATCAGTCTTCTATAACCAAACCCATGCTGATGAGAGGCACAGTCCCTGCCTAAGGATGACCATAAAACTCCCTACTTTATCTGTTGGAAAAGAGGATTTGTATTTTCTGTAGAAGGAAATGGTTGGAATCAGAGAAAGTTTAGTTTGAAGTAGTTACATATCTTAGGAGACACAAATTTTACAAGATTATAGTGAAAGGTTTAAACAAGAATAACATGATATGTCAACTGATAATCCAATAAAGGAAGAGATCAAGGAAAACCATGACTGTGTTCATTTCAGAATAGTTCCTTGTTTTCAGGGCTATGGTTGTTTAAAAAATAATGCTGATAGCTAAATATTAAGAATATGGTAGCCAGGCGGTGGTCTCACACGCCTTTAATCCCAGCACTCGGGAGGCAAAGGCAGGTGGATCTCGTGAGTTCGAGGCCAGCCTAGGTTACTGAGTGAGTTCCACGAAAGGCGCCAAAGCTACACAGAGAAACCCTGTCTCAAAAAACCAAAAAAAAAGAAAAAAAAAGAATATGGCAAGGGGGGTTGGAGAGATGACTTGGAGGTTAAACAGACTTGTTGCTCTTGCAGAAGACCCAGGTTTGGTTGCCAGCGCCCACATCAAGGATAATAGCCATCTGTAATTTCAGTTCCATAGGATCCACTGTCCTCATCTGGACTCTGTGGGCACTACATACATGTGGTACACAGACACACAACAGGAAAAATAATCATAAATATAGAATAAAAATAAATTAAATCTTTCAAAATAATTTGGTGAGATAGAAAAGAACAACTTTAAGAAAAATGTAATGGTGGAATGTGGTGATATATTGTATACCCCAATAAAGCTTGCCTGAGGATCAGAGGACAGAGCCAGCCACTAGATTAGACATAGAGGCCAAACAGTGGTGGCGCAAACCCTTGATCCTATCACTCAGGAGGCAGAGATCTGTCTGGATCTCTGTGAGTTCAAGGCCACACTGGAAACAGAGCCAGGCAGTAGTGGCACACACCTTTAATCCCAGTACTGGGAAGTACACATGCCTTTAATCCTAGGAAATGATGGCAGGGCAGAGAAAGGTATACAAGGCATGAGGAAATGGGAACTAAAACAGTTCAGCTGAGACCCATACTGGTGAGGACTCAGAGGATTTCAGTCAGAGGATTCCTGGAGTTGGACAGGTAAGGTTGGCTGTGGCTTGCTCTCCTTCTCTGATCTTTCAGATGTCACCCCAATATCTGGCTCTGGGTTTTTTATTATAAGACCTTTTAAGATTTGTGTTACAGTGGAATGCATTAAAAGGAAGAGAGTGTAAAGCTGTCGCCATTGAATGCCAACAGATAAGTTTAGATAAATCTATGTGATTACATTTACATACATAGAGCTTGGAGCTAGACTTTCCTGCATTCTTCCCCTTGGATTTTTGTTTATTTTTCTGGGAGAAATGCCTCCCTACACTTGTCTAAGGAATGCCATGGGCAAGATGTTTCCTTTCCCTAGCTTAGCATATTTAAGGACATTATGCATACAGCCCCTGTCTGGCCATGAAACGTGTGAGTGAATCTGGTGAAAGTGGTAAGAAGTCTGTATGTTTATCGTTACCTCTCTGTCCCTGCATTGAACCCTGAGCTATCTTGGAATAAAACTTTTAGAAAAAAACAATAAAGAGATCAACACAACTCTCCTGGAGTTCAATTCCTCTGCACTGTTTGCAGGTGAAGCATAGTAGAGCTTAGATTTGTATCATAGCTGGAGTTGTTGTGATCGCCCATACATAGGGTTTAATGGGGATATGAGACCTGAATTATTTTTGTCTCTCTTTAGAGTCTAAATTTTTGTTTCTTTTCTTTATCTTACTATTATAAACTTTTTAACTATACTTTCTGCTAGGTGATGAAGTTCATGCTGGTAACCAAAGCTAACTCTTTTTAAAGACAGTAGAGGTTTTCGAGGGGTTACTTTTGGAGACTTAGGAGAAACCCCCTGACTCCTTTAGTCTTCTTACCAGTTGTACCATCACTAGGTTGAGTCAAAGTCTTGTCAGCTATATACTTCCCTTGGAGGCACCGCAGACATTTTCTTCTGTGTTGGCCTTCTGATTTGCACAATACATACTGGCTAGAGTCCAACCCTTGAGGTATCCATTGGCTTCTATGATCAAGAAAATGAGTAAATCATCAAAGTTGTAGAATGCTTTGAGAGATGTCCCATCATTCTCTGGGATAAAACCTAGGAACAAGAATCAAAATATTGGCTATCCTTTTAGCTTTTGTACCTTCAATGGCTTTAGTCTCTGATTGTGGTTGTTGAATACCAAGAAGGTCAGTTATGCAGTATTGAAGAGTAAATTGTGCTTTAAAATCTAGCTGTTACATAAACTTTAGACATATTAGCATAGATAAGTTTTAAACCTTTAATAAGTCATTTAAGACTCATTTTTTTTAAATTAGAAGTCTGGCACACAGAAATAATAAACAACTGTCATAATAAGAAATAATCTTTATTTTTAAAAACACACTGTAGTAGTTTGAATGAGATGTCCTCCAAAGTCTCAGGCATTTGAACATTTGGGCCTCAGTTGGTGGTACTACTTGTGAGTTTTAGGAGATGTGGCCTTGTTGGTAGAGGTATGTCCCACTGGGGGCAGACCCATGCCATTTGAGCCACTCACTCTTTCTATGCTCTGTTTATGGTTCAAAACATGAGTTCTTGAACTCTCATCAGAGAAGCTTGTTTGTAAAGTAGATGGTAATTAACACAGAGGCCCACACTGAATAATATGTAGGGAGCAAGAGACTTTGGAGTACTCAACCCTAAACAGAATGCATTTTTCAAACCCGTCCCCTCAAGACTCCTGGATGTAGGTGAAAGAAGAAGCAGAAAGATTTAAAGAACCAGAGGTANTGGATGTCTCCAAGAAAACAGGACTGATGCACATATGAATACAAAATCTTTAACATTATGTACAATACCTGCACAAGTGCAAGCCAGACAAAATTCCAGCAGAAAGAAGGAAAAGTGGGAACAAAATTCCACCCCTAAAAAGACATTTTTGTAATTGATACCTACTGGGAGAGTAAAAATCAGTTTTCTCCAATGGAGTGATACTGAGTAGATCAGTATCTGGGCCCTATGCCCCAGAGTAGTTGACCAACACAAAAAGACATTATATTTTTGGTGTGCTTTTTTGTATGGTTTGGATGTTTGGGTTATTTATTTGTTTTGATTTTCAGGGTTATTTGGGGGGGGACAACACATACAGGTTTGGGGACAGAAGGATGGAGACAAGAAGAGAGAGAACATGAAGTAGGGTGGGTATGGGAACCTTGGAGTAGTTGGGGATGGAGAAAATATGACCAAAATACATTGTATGAAAAAAATTTCAACCAATAAATGCAAAAAGAAAATATGTGAGTGCTCAGTTTGCTGATCTAGCCACCAGCCTGCTGCCATGCTTGCTGCTTCCCCATGATATTACTTGTGACAATTTAAATGAGAATAGCCCCATAGGATCATATGTTTGAATACTTGGTCACAAGTTAGTGGAACTGTGTGGGAATGATTGGGGGTGTGGCCTTGTTGGAGAAGGTGTGTCACTGGTGATAGGCATTGAGGTTTCTTTTTAGAAGTTATCTTAGTCATGGTGTCTCCTCACAGCAATAGAACAATAACTAATAAAGTAACGGACTCAACCCTCTAGAATCATAAGCCCAAATAAACTCTTTGTTTTATAAATTGGTTGTTGTGCCTTATCACAACAGAAAAAAAAATAGCTAAAACAGAAATTAGTACCAGGAGTGGGGTATTGCTGTGACCAACCTGATAATGCTGGGTTTTGGAGGTATGCAGAAGACTTTGGAACTTTTGAATTAGAAAAACAGTTTAGCACTATAAGTGGAACTTAATGGGTCATCCTAGTAGTGCTGAGAGCAATGAGAACTACAGAGACTTCAGGTTTCCAGAGGAAATAATATTAGCATTGGGGCTACAGACCATTCTTATGATATTTTGTCAGAGAATGTGGCTGCTTTCTACCCTTATCCTAAGAACTTGCCTAAGGCTAAATTTAAAACTAATGCACTAATTTCTTTGGTCAAGCAGATTTCAAGGCAGCCTAATATTGATTTTGACATATGATTATTACTAATCATTGATGCATATCTACAATGAAAAAGAACAAATGAGAATGAAAACAAAAAGAACACTCACAAACTTGAAGTTTCAAAAGCCCACACCAGGCCCATTCTAACTTTCTCTGAGTGCAACTTACAGATTGGATGTGAGCTCTCATCGATTGTTCCAATGCCGTGCTTGCCTGCATGCCACCATGCTCCCTGCCATGACATTCATGGACTAATCCTCTGAAACTGTAAGCAAGCCTAATTAAATGCTTCCTTTTAGAAGTTATCTTAGTCATGGTGTCTCCTCACATCCTCAGTCAAGTCCCGACTCAGCTAAGCTTCCAAGTAATGAAAGAGAAAGGCCTAAGAACTTCCTTGCTGCTAAAAAGTAACAACAAACAAAAACTGTTGCAAATATGGTTCACAGGGAAGAGGATCAATCACAAAATACAGCTGGACTTGGCTGTGTTGTCCACATGGCAAGGATTCAAGACTATCTTCCCTTGCAGTTTCAGAGAGCCATTGAGACCAGGCAATGTGTGGCAGAGGAGTCCTATTGTGACAACTTTGAGAGGACAAAAGTCCCTGAGAGACTATTGTGTAAATCTTTGAGATGAAGTCTGAGTTGTGTTGAAGACCACAAGATGTTGGAAACTGTGACAATAAGTTGTTATGAAAGTATCTCTTACATTTAAAGAGACTGGTACTTCTGCTAGACTTCTCAGCCAAGTTAATAATATAGCTTGAGGTTGCTTAAGTCTTAAGGTTGATATCCTTCTTTGTGTTCAGCCTGTTTGTTTAAGATAACTCTGCAGCAACCAACCTTACTTGCCTTAGATTCCCCATGTTACCAGCTTTTACAGTCAAAGCTAATGTATGCTTTTAAGCATAAGTTATGTCCTTTTCCATGCCTCTGACTCAAAGTAATAAACAAGTGCATGTGTGCATTATGGTAACTGCTGAAAATAACAAACAAGTCAAAAGTTACCTTATACGAGAAATATTCACTATGAATGCTGAAAGCAATATAGATATTGTTAGAATTCCTAGCCACTCCCCCAGCTACATAACTGCACATGTGCTGTCCAGTAGCCAGACAAGATGCTTAGTCATCCCAGGGCCTTACGTCCTATTTAATCTGTCCACTTTGTGATCACGTAATNTGCGCACATGTGTGATGTAGCTACGCAGACCCCTATGCACATGTGTAGGGGGACCTATAAAAATATGTCCCACCTATTTCTACTCTCTCTTCCTGCACAGTCGTTCCGTAGGCCTATGCACACCCCCTCTCTATTCCCTTAATAAACTCTTACAGTGGGTTTTGTTGTGCCTCCTGGCTTCTCTCATATGATAAACAGCACCACTTAATAAATAACATTGTGCCGCTTAATTAATAAAAGATATAGTCTGTTTGCAGTGATGCTTACAGTACGTTTTGCTATCAAGGTCAATTAAAGATTTCTATTAAGTATCCCTTGTTCTTTTCCCATGTGATACTCTCTGTGCTGTTCAATAAATGACAGCAAAAGCCCTTTATGAGGGACACAAGCAGCAGGCACAGATCAGATATACACAAGAGGCAGACCACAGAAAAGCCAAAAGCCACTAGCTAAGATGAAAGAAACAGGGAGAGAAGTGAATAATTCAGATTTGGGATCATTCTTGGTCAAATTACTCCAAGAGGAAGTTTTCTTTCCTTAATGTAGTGTCAGTGCATTTTGGTGCCTCAGAGGTTACATCTAATGTGTTTAAATGACATAGGAGATGCCAGAACCATGAGATGTCTACCAAAGAGAACAGCATGCAAGGCATACTAGCTCTAGAGAGAAAGGAGTGTGGCAGGCAGCAAATCTGAAGGGGCAGGACCAACTAATCCTTTTGACATCAGAAATGAAGCTACAGAATTAGGTATTTTTCCTTGTTGGGTTTTAGTCTTACCTTGTTCCAGTATTTTCTCACAATGCCACCATTCCTTCCATTTGGAACAGTAGTGTATATTCTGTGCTACATGTTAGAAGTATGACAATTAAGAGATTGATTAGTCTCAAAAGAGACTTTGGACTTTGAAGTTTTTTAAGAGTGTTGAGACTGTGAAAGGTTATGGGGAGTTTTGTTTTGTTTTGTTTTTGCTTTCTCTAGAGAAGATTTCTTTATGTAACAGACCTGGCTGTCCTGAAACTCACTTTGTAGACCAGTCTGGCCTTGAACTCACAGAGATCCAACTACCTCTACCTCCTGAGTGATGGGATTAAAGGCATGCACCACTACCTCCCNACTGCTATGGGGAGTTTTGAAGTTAAACTAAATGAATTTTACATTATGATATGACCATGAGGTTATAAGGGCCAGGATGTAGAATGTGATTGTTTGAATGAAATGTCCTCCATAGTTTGGGACATGTTAATAGTTGGTCCCCAGTTCATGGAATTGTTTGGGAAGATTAGGAGGTGTAGCCTTGTTGAAAGAGGTGTATCACTGGTGGTGAACTTTGAGAATTTAGAGACTGATCATTTTGAGTTACTCTCTGTGTTTCTTGCTTGTGGTTCAAGGTGTAAGCTCTCAGCTACTCTAGCTGTCATTCCTAATACTTCCCCATGATGATGATGTACCCAACCCTCTGGAATAATAAGTCTAAAAAAACTCTTTCTTCTATAAATTCCCTCATTCATGGTGTTATACTAAAACAATAGGAAAATAACTAATATACACAGCCATCACTTAAGAAAAGTTATAAGCACAGGAGTAGTTCATTGTTTCAACTTTTGGATTTGAGAAAATAAGAACAGTCATTTCAAGAGGGAGACTATACCTTGGAGCAGGAAGCACCACATCTAGAAAACCCATTTATTTTCCCATGTAAAGGGGGTTTCTGTATACCACTTGTAGAATCATGGTTGAGACAATGAACAACAAAATAGCATCTTGCTTAAAAATGTTCACTTACATATATTTCTTAAGCTTTATTTTAAACCTTTAGTTACACTATGAACTAAAAGGAAAGTGGGCTAATGTGGTAGTTTTAAATTAATATGTCCATTTTTTTTCAAGACAGGGTTTCTCTGTAGCTGTGGAGCCTGCACTGGAACTCACTCTGTAGACCAGGCTGGCCTCAAACTCACAGAGATCCACCTGTCTCTGCCTACCAAGTGCTGGGATTAAAGGCATACACTACCACCACCCAGCTAATATGTCCACTTCTTATAAACTGATTTAGTACCATGTAAACATTTTATAAACATAAGCATATATAAACAATTACATATGTAGCCAGATATAAGGATGGATTTTTAAATTATCATTTTGTTTCACTTGTCAGTTTTAAGTTTGACTGTTGATCAGCATGGTAGTTTGAATGTAATTGGCCCCATAAGCTCATAGGGAGTGGCACTATTAGGAGATGTGGCTTAGTTGAAGTAGGAGTGGCCTTGTTGAAGGAAGTATGTCACTGTGGGGGCAGGTTTTGAGGTCTCCTTTGCTTAAGCTTCACTCAGTGTCGGAGTCCATTTCCTACTGCCTTCTGATCAAGATGTAGCCAGCACCATAACTGCCTGCAGGCTGCTATGCTCCCCTCCATGATGATAATGGACTGAACCTTTGAACTGTATGCCACCACTTCAATTAAATGTTTTTCTTTATAAGAGTTGGCATGGTCATGGTGTCTCTTCACAGCAATAGAAACCCTAAGACAATCAGATTGTACTTTAATGGCATTAGCAAACATTAATTAAAACTATGTACTTATAAATATATGACTTTTTAACATAAAGAAAAATTTTATTTTAAAGATATGAGCCGAACCTAATCATTGGTAGGCTTTAAGTAGATGGTGGCACAAACTTTTAAAATCACTACCTTTTCATTTTGGTTTAAACTGCATGAGATATAAACCCTGAAAAACAAAAATAAAATAAGAAACTTGCTTTTGAAAAGGGAGAGCATGGTTTTTATTTCTTTTTCTTTTTCTTTTTCTTTTTCTTTTTTGGTTTGGTTTGGTTTGGTTTTTTGAGACACAGTTTCTCTGTGTAGTCCTGGCTGATCTGGAACTCATTTTATAGTCTTGGATGATCTGGATCTCACTCTGTAGATCAGGCTGACCTCAGTCTCAGAGATCCACCTGCTTCTGCCTCCTGAGTGCTGGGATTAAAGGCATTTGCCACCATGACCAGCTGGGTTTTATTTCTTAATTTTAATTTTTTATTTAGGCAATGGCTTTATTTATTATAATGTTAAGACTTAATAACATTATCATTTCATTACACACGAGTAAGCTTATCTAAATTTTGAATGTTACTGGCTTTTGATATTATATTTCCTATAATCCCATTCATTTAATTTAATTTAATACAAAGATATATTTGACAAACATGTACATCTATCACTTTACATGTATCATAGGGTTAATAAAACTCTTATATTTAACATTTGATATTAAGAATCATTCTGAAGTTGGGCGATGGTGGCACATACCTTTAATCCCAACACTAGGGAGGTAAAGGCAGGTGGATCTCTGAGTTTGAGGCCAGTCTTATCTACAGAGTGAGTTCCAGGATAGCCAGGGCTGTTATACTGAGAGACCCTGATTCAAAAAAACAAAAAAAATATATAAAAAAATCATTCTGAGTTCCTGTCCCAGCATTCTGTCTCTGCCATAAAGAATTCTGTATCATGGGAGACTCTTACTTTCTCAGTCTCTAGCCATTTTGGTAGCTGTGCTTGGTTGGGGCCATCACATACTTAAATTAAAGCAGAAAGATGCTAATTACAAAAGAAACAAAAACAATCTCTAGAATTGATCAACTTGAAGCTTCCAGTTGTTTTGGAAAATTGAAAGTGCATACTGGCATACATGCAGATTCTGAATAAGATCATGGCAAAGTGAAATAGGTCATTCTTACCTATAGCTTTCCAGCTTTGAGAAAATCTGAAATAGAATACTATGCCATGTTGGCCAAAATTAACATCCATCACTACATTGGCAATACTACTGAATTGGGAACAGCATGAGCATGAGAAAATTACTACAGAGTCTGCACATTGGCTATCTTTGATTCAGGTGATTATTAGAGGAATGCCAGAATACAGTGGTAAAAGTTAAGCCAGGAAATTTTAAATAAAACTTCTAGATCTTTCTTAAAACAAAAATTCCTGAAAAAGAAAATCATAGGAATTGGTAAAATAAATATTTTTAATGATATGTATATATATATATATATATATATATTAGTTGTTTTTCTGTTTCTGTGATAAAATACCATGAACAAAAGCAACTTATAGAAGGAAGAGTTCATTTTGGCTTATGGTTCTAGAAGGATAGGGTCCATAATGGTGGTGATGGGGGTTTGAATAGGTATGGACCCCATTGACTCATGTGTTTGAATGCTTGGCCTATAGGGAGTGGCACTATCAGGAGTTGTGGCCTTGTTGGAGTAGGTGTGGCTTGTTGGAGGAAGTGTGTCACTCTAGGGGTGGGCTTTGCTTGTTGGAGGAAGTGTGTCACTCTAGGGGTGGGCTTTGAGGTCTCCCATGCTCAAGCTTCCCTCAGTGTGACACTCAGACAATTTCCTGTTGCCCAATGAAATGTTTTCCTTTATAAGAGTTGCTGTGGTCATGGTTTCTCTTCACAGCAATAGAAACCCTAACTAAGATGGTGGTCAAGGAATTGTAGCAGGAGTCCAAGGTGAAGATAAAAGATCACATTTCAGTCTCTCAACACACACACAAGAAACAGTGAGAGAAGGGGAGGAGGTTTGAAACTCTCAAAGCAGGGCCTGTTGATATGCTTCCTTCAGCAAGGCTCTGTAACTTCCTACCNGGACCAAGAGTCCAAATACATGTACTGTGGGGACATCCTCATTCAAACTGCCTCACCTTCCCACTTCACAGCTTTTTTGAACAACTCACTGATTCCTGTTTGTAGTGCGAATCTTAAACGGTCTTATTAATTGAAAACACCAGGCCAGGTATTGAAACTGTCTCTTATACACATCTAGATGTGTATAAGAGACAGCCCAAATGAATCTCAGCTGAACTCTGCTCAAAGCCTGAAAGCTTAAGAGGCCATCTAGCTTCTGGTTTCCACACCTTATATACCTTTCTGCTTCCTGTCACTACTTTCTGGGATTAAAAGCTGTCTCTTATACACATCTAGATGTGTATAAGAGACAGCATGAGATCTCAGGTGCTGGAATTAAAGGTGTGTGCCACTGGAATTAAAGGTGTGTGCCACCATGCCTGGCTGTTTCCAGTGTGGCCTTGAACTCACAGAGATCTGGATGGATCTCTGCCTCGGGAATGCTAGGATTAAAGGCATGTGCTACCACTGCCTAACCTCTATGTTTAATCTAGTGGCTGTTCTGTTCTCTGACCCCAAATAAGTTTTATTAGGGTACACAATATTTTGGGGGACATAATATAATCACCACACCTGTTAGTTTTGCTCAAATGCACCAAAGCATCTACAGAAGGTACAATTCCCCTCCCCCAGCAACCATCAACTATCAATAGATCATCAAGTAGGGGCTGGACCTCATAAGCCCCTCCCTCACCCATGATGGCACTTTTACTGGCTTGACACTTTGCAGATCATCTGCAGGTAACTACTGCTGAGGTGACTTCATGAGCACAAAAACCATTTCACTTCCAAATGACATTTCACAACATCCCTCCTCATCCTCTGGCTCCTGCATGCTTTACACTCTCTCTTCAAAGATGTTCCTTGAGCCTTGATGGGGAGGGTTTGCCAGTGGGTACATCTTGCCTCTCAGGTTTAGTATTGGAGTATTCAAGATCCACTTCAGGGTGAAATGATTTATGACTTTCTCTGTCAGCAGGAGCATAGCATCTTCTAGTACTATTAAAACTAGCTAGCAGGGAATAAGCTTTCAGATCAGTTCCAGTTTGATTTCTCATTTCTTATAAAACCAAAATGTGTTGTGTCTTCAGCACTGTGCTTTAATTATATAGTCATAGTGTGCAAGCAAGAGCAGTAACAATACCCTGTATTGTTTGGGGAGCTTCAGGCACCTCCCTTGCCGATAATTAAGAGGTATCCCTCCCTGTACACGTGGTGCCTAATTCTCAATCTGGTTGCCAAGTACTACCATGATAACGGCCACTACCCTCTTTTGAGCGATGCCCAGCTCAGCAGTCTCTGAGCCAGCCTAACCCCATCGCTGTATGGTCAGCTGCGACCACTGAAGGCCTGGGCATCACCTTTCTTGTGTTGTGCCCTAGTGGCGGAGGCCAAGAAGACTTATATGCGCAACAAGCCCCATGTAAATGTGGGTATCATCGGCCAGGCTGACCATAGCAAGACCACCCCGACAGCGGCCATCATGAAAATTCTAGCCAAGGCATGTGGAGTTAAGTTCAAGAAGTACAGGAGATAGACAGATCCCCAGAGCACAGAGTATCACCATGAGTGCAGCCCCTGGGGAGTATAGCTCTGCTGCCTGCCACTGTGCCCACANGGACTGCCCTGATCACACAGATTATGTTAAGAATATGATCACAAACACTGCCTCTCTGGAGGACTGCATGCTGGTGGTGGCAGCTAACAATGGCCACATGCCCCAGACTCAAGAACACTTATTACTTAAACAGATTGAGGTGGAGCATTTTGTGGTGTATATGAACAAGGCAGATGCTGTCCAGGACTCGGAGATGGTGGATTGAGTAGAGCTAGAGATCCCGGAGCTGTTCACTGAGTTTAGATATAAAAGAGACCACAGTCATCATAGGCTCAGCTTTCTGTGCCTTTGATCAATGTGATCCTGAGCTAGGTGTGAAGTCAGTGCAGAAGCTGCTGGATGCTGTGGACACTTACATCCCTGTGCCCATCAGGGACATGGAGAAGCCCTTTCTGCTTCTTGAAGAATCAGTTCACTCTCTTCCTGGCTGGGGAACAAAGATGACAGATACATAAGAGCATGGCATTTTGAAGACGGGAGACAAGTGAGAGGTTCTGGAACATAACAACGACATTCACACTGTGCTGACAGGCATTGAGATGCTCTACAAGAGCGTCTAGAGGACTCAGGTAGGGATAACCTGGGTGCTCTGAGTCTGAGGCTTAATGACTGAGGATCTGAGATGTGGTTTGGTCATAGTCAGCCAGGCTCCATCCAGCCTCACCAGAAGATAGAGGCCCAGGGTTACATCATCAGCAAGGAGGAAGGTGGCCACCACAAACCCTTGCTTGGCATATTCTCCCTCTCTTGGGACATAACCTGTCTTGTCACCTTGCCTTCAGGGAAGGAACTTGCTATGCCTAGAGAAGACCTGAAGCTCAGCCTATTCTTGCAGCAGCCCATGATCTTAGAGAAAGGTCAGTGCTTCGCCTTGAGGATGGCAATAAGACCATCGTCTCTGGCCTTATAATTGATATACCAGCCCTGACTGAGGAGGACAAGAACATCAAATGGAGCTGAGTATGGACTTCTGCTCAGGACGTTGAGCTTAGAGCTGTCCTGGTCATTGTTCTCTCCTGTGGACACAAGCCACATCCAAGCAGAGTACAACTATGGACATGTCTCCTGCTCACAAAGGAGTGGTCTACCAGGACAGGTAGGCAAGTAAACTGTTCTATGAATAATTAAAAAAANAAAAGAAGCACCCCACACTTGGCACTAATATTTGTATTTAATAATACATGTCTACTTGGAGAAGCAGTATCCACACATGAAGCGTACATCTGTTTAAATGTTGTGTATGTATGTGTGTATATGTGTATATATGTTGTGTATACACATATGCACACACATACACATGCATATATAAGTATGTGTGTATATGTGTGTGTATGTGTGTGTGTGTGTGTGTGTGTGAGAGAGAGAGAGAGAGAGAGAGAGAGAGAGAGAGAGAGCATGTGTGAACAAGTGGTAGTCAGAGAACAACTTGCAGATTGGTTCTTTCCTTCCACTATATGGGGTCCAGGAACTGACTCATCATCAGTTTTGTGGCAAGCACCCTTAGTCATGGAGCCATCTCAAGGCCCCCCAAATTTTATTTTTTAATTTGCTTCAAACTACTGGGTTTCCATGAGCCGTTTTCATGCATTGTTTAGTTTTGATTAAACCGCTCCTACCCTTGCAGTTAACCCTCCATTTATCCCCACTTAAAACCTTAACCTCTACTATTTCTCTACTTTCATGCCACATATGTTCTACCATTCTTAAGCTTTGTCCCTTATTTCTTCTCATGAGCTTTTTCTAAATTCTGGAGCTCTGTGGACACTCCACATCAAACAAATAAACTTAAAACTTGGAAGTTTAGATCCTCATATGAGAGAACATGTGATATTTGGCTTCCTGGCTTGAGTTTCTTCACTTAATATAATAATGTCTAGACCCATTCATTTACCTGGACACTTCATGATTTCCTTTTTCTTTACAAGATGAATAGTATTCCATTGTGAATGTGTACCACACATTCATTATCCATTCATCAGCAATGAACATCTAGGCTGATTTCATTTTCTAACTATTATGCATTGAATGTCAATGAACATAAATGTGCAGATATCTTTGTAGCAGGATATGGAGTCCTTTGGATATATGCTCAGGATTGATATAGATGGGTCACATGGTAGTACTATTTTTATCTTTTTCAGAATTACCTTTGTGACTGCACTAATTTACATTCACATCAACATTTAATAAGGGTTCCTCTTTCTCCATATCCTTACCAGAATTTTTGTAATATGATTTCTTTTGATTTGTTTGTTTTGAGACAGTCTCACTATGTAGCACTGGCTATAGACCAAGCTAGCCTCAAACTCATAGAGAACTGTCTGCCTCTTCCCAAGTTCTGGGATTAAAGGTGTGCACTACCATGTCCAGCCTGTAATGTGATTTCTTGGTGGTAGCCATTCTAACTGAAGTGAAATAAAATCCCAAAGTGGGGCTGGAGAGGTGGCTAAAGGTTAAGAGCACTGACCCTTCTTCCAGAGGTCCTGAGTTCAATTCCCAGCAACCACATAGTGGCTCACAACCATCTGTAATGAGATCTGGCGCCCTTTTCTGTATACCTAATAAATAAAATGTCTGTTTAAAAAAATCCCAAAGCGGCTTTAATCTGCATTTCCCTATTGGTTAATAATGTTGAACACTTTTAAAATGAGTATTCATGTTTCTTCTTTTGTGAACTCTGGGTCCAGTTCCATAACCTACTTTTTAACTGAGTTGTTTATTTTCTTTATTAGTTTCTTGAATTCGTTGTATAGCCTAGTTACTAATGCTATGTCACATGTATAGTGGGTAAAGATTTTCTTCCATTCTTTAGCTGCCTCTTAGCTCAATCCAGTTAGTTTATTTTGCTTTACAAAGCTTTTTAATTTAGCAAGTTCTCATTTATTGATTATTGGCCTCATTTCCTAAACAATTAAGAGTCCTATTCAGGAAGTCCTTTCCTATGCCTACAGTTTAAGGTATACTCTTTCCTTATGCCTCTAGCAGTTTCAATTTCAGGTCTGTGAGTTATTTGGAATTGGTTTTTGTGATGGCTGAGTGTAGCAGACTTTCTTTTTGAGCCACCAACCAGCTCCCAAATCATGACATGGAGATTTATTTTTTGTTATGAATTATGAATACTCAGCCTTGTCTTATACTTGTCCACTAGCTCTAATAACTTAAATTAACCTGTTTCTCTTTATTTACATTTTACCTTGGGGCTTTTTACCTTTCTTTCATTCTGTATATTCTGTGTCTAGCTGGCTGGCCCCAGACATCTCCTTCTTATTCTCCCTCGCTCTCTCTCTCTTCTGAGCCTAGATTCCTCCTCCTACTTATTCTCTCTGCCCAACAGCCCCACCTATCCCTCTACTGACTTGCTATTGGCTGTCTGCTTCTTATTAGACCAATCAGGTGCCTTAGGTAGGCAAAGCAACACATCTTTACATTGTTAAACAAATGCAGCATAAACAAATGTAACACATCTTTACATAGTTAAAATAATATTCNACAACAGGTGAGAGTTAAGGATTTCAACTCTTTCTACATGTAAACATCCAGTTATTTCAGAATAGTTGTTAAAGAGGTTGTCTTTCCTCCAGTGTATCTTTTGGCATCTTTGTCAAAACTCAAGTAGCTTGAGTTATATTGCTTTGTCTCTGAGTCCACTATTCTATTCCACTGATCTATGTTTCTGTTTTTGTCCCAGGACTGTACTGTTTTTATTACCATAGTTCCATAGTGTCACCTGAAATCCAGTATATTGACGCCTCTAGCAATATACTTTTGCTCAGAAATGCTATAGCTATCCAGGGTGTATTGTGCTTCCATATGAATTTTAAAATTGTCTTTCTTTTGTTTTAAAATTTATTTATTGTGCATGTATATACATATAAATTATTTCATCTCATATATTTAGTTTTTTGGGGAGGAATGTTTATATCACAGTGTTTGGTTAGGGAGTGTCAGAGGGCAACTTCATCATGTGATTTCTAGGTTTCTGGTGTCTATGTATCAAGTCATCAGATTTGGCAGCAAGAGCCTTTTGGGTTGAGCCATCTTGCCAGCCCAAGTTTGTCTTTTACAGATCTGTGAATAATGTCACTAAATTTTGATTGGGATCATATTGAATATGTAAATTGCTTTTGGTAGGAAGGCAATTTTCATAAAATTTATTCTTCTGATCCATGAGAATTGGGGACAGGCTTCCATCTTCTAATATCTTCTATTTATTTTGGGAGGTTTTAAAGTTTTGATTATAGAGATCTTTCATGTCCTTAGTTAGGCTTATTCAGATGTATTTTATTTTCTTAAAGGCGATTGTAAAGGAAATGGTTTCCTTAATTTCTTTCTCAGTATGTTTATAATTTGTATATACAATGACCACTGATTTTTATGTTAATTTTTTATCCTGAAAATCTGCTGAAAGTGTTATCAGTTCTTTTTAAATTCGTATTTATTTATAATTCATGTGTATGTGTGTCTGTTTTTGTCTGAATTTATGTCATGTGTGCACAGGTGTTTTGGGATCCTGGAAGATGGTATAGGGTCCCCTAGACCTGGAGTCTGTGAGCTTCCTAATGCACATGCTGGAAACTGAACAGGAAGTGCTCAGTGACTGTGAGCCTTCTTGCCAGCCCCATGTTCCCCAGCTTTATGACTTTTCTGGTGGAGTCTTCAGAGTGTCTTATGTATAGAGTTGAATCATCTGCAATAGAGATGTTGACTCCTTTTCTCTGTGTATCCTTTTATTTGCTTTTCACCTTCTTTCCTAAGACTTCTGGAACTATATTAAATAAGAGTGGATGAAGTGGACCTCTGCTCTTGTGTCTGCTTTAGTGAGAATGCTGTGAATTTTTCCATAATTAATATAATGTTGGCTACAGATTTTTCATATTTAGTTTCTGTTATGTTGAGATATGTTCCTTCTATTCTGAGTTACTTCTGGATTTTGACATGAAGCCATGTTGCATTTTGTCAAAAGTTTTTTTTCTGTATCTATCAAAGTGAGTGTGATTTCTGTCCTTGAATCCATTTATGTAACTTATATCATTTATTGATTTACATATATTGAACCATTCCTGCATCTTTTAAAAAGAACCCAACTTGATCATAGTGAATGATCTTTTCTATGTGTTCTCGATTCAGTTTTCAAGTATTTTGTTGAGAACTTTTGTGTCTCCATTCATTAGGGAAACTGGTTTGTAATTTTGTTGTTGTTGAATCTTGGTTAACTTTGGGTGCTGGGAATAAGAGTTCTTTAAAACAGTTTGGTAACAGTTTGGTAATTGCCTTAGTTGCTATATATTTCTATGATAAAACACCATGGCTTGGGGAAGAAAGAATTTATCTCATCTTACAGCTTATAGTCCATCACGAAGGGCAGTCAGGGAAGGAATTCAAGGTAGAAACCTGGAGGCAAGAATCAGTGACCATAGAGGAGTGCTGCTTACTGGCTTGTTCTTCATGGCTTGCTCTGCCTGTTTTCGTATACATCCGAGGACAATCAGCCCAGGGGTAGCACCACTGGCAGTGGGCTGGGCCCTCCCCCATCAATCATAATCAGGGAAATGACCCCACAGACCTGCCTATAGGAGGCATTTTCTCAATTAAAGTTGCGTCTTCCCTTCTTCCCAAAATAAGTCCAGCTTCTGTCAAGTTGATGAAAAAAATGGTAATTTTCCTTTCTTTTCTGTTTTACAGAATAGTTTGAAAAACCAACATAGTAGGTAATATGAATATAAAATAAAATCATTTACTTTAAATTATTTTTCCTAATTTAGTGGAAGACATGTTTTAATGTAAGAACAATTAATTTTCTTTCTTTTTTNNNNTTTGGTTTTTAGAGACAGGGTTGCTCTGTGCAATAGCCCTAGCTGACCTGGAACTAGACCTGACTGGCCTCGAACTCACAGAGATTCGCCTGCCTCTGCCTCCCAAGTGCTGGGATTAAAAGTGTATGCCATCACCACTCAGCTAAGAACAATTAATTTTCTGAATTTCATTGCTATGTCTCTTCTAGTTGTACCCTTTCATCTCTATTTTTTCCTTTTATTGAAAATAGATTTTTTTTCCTCACATATCCTGATTATGGTTTCCTCTTCCTCCACTCTCCCAGTTCCTCCCCTCCCATGGGGAGCTACTCCCTTTCTGTCTCTCATTNGAAAGCAAACAGGCTTCTAATAAAATATAATAAGATAAAACAAAAACTAACACATCAGGATTGGACAAAACCAACAGAAGGAAAAGAGCCCAAGAGAAGGCACTGGAATTAGAGACAAGAATCTTATGCACACTCAAGGATCCCATGAAAATACTAAACTGGAAGCTATAGTATGTGGTTGATATATTGTGCACTCTAATAAAGCTTTCCTGGGGTCAGAAAACAAAACAGGCATTAGATTAGACATAGAAGCTAGACAGTGGTGGCATACACACCTTTAATCCTATCACTAGAAAGGCAGAGATCCATCGGATTCTCTGTGAATTCAAGGCCACACTGGGAACAGAGCCAGGCATGGTGGCACACACCTTTAATCCCAGTACTTGAGATCCCATGTCTTTGCTTGGGAAGGACACATGCCTTTAATCCCAGGAAGTGATGGCAGGAAGCAGAAAGGTATATAAGGCATGAGGACCAGAAACCAGAGGCTTTTCAGGCTTTTTAAGCTTTCAGGCTTTGAGCAGCAGTTCAGCTGAGATCCATTCGGGTGAGGACTCAGAAGCCTGCAGTCTGAGGAAACAAGACCAGCTGAGGAGTTGGTGAGGTGAGATTGGCTGTGGATTGTTCTGCTTCTCTGATCTTTCAGTGTTCACCCCAATACCATAATCCAGGTTTGTTTTTTATTAATAAAACCTTTTAAGATTCCTGTTACAATAGTATACATGCAGAGGACCTGGCCCAGACCCATGCAGGCCCTGTGGATGCTGCCTCAGTCTCTGTGAGTTCATATGAGCTTTGCTCATGTTAATTTATAGGGTCTTGTTTTTTCTTGGTGTCCATCCCCTCTGGTCCCTACATTCTTTCTGCTTCCTCTTCTACAAGGTTTCTTGAGCACTGAGGTGGAGGAATTTGATGGAGACATCCAATTTAGGGCTGAGTATTCCAAATTTCTCACTCTCTGCATAATGTCTGTCTGTATTTGTTCCCATCTACTGCAGGAGGAAGCTTTTTTGATGGTGGTTGAACAAGGCACTGACTAATCTATAGTATAGGAGAATGTCATTAGGAGTCATTTTATTGCTATGCTCCTTTAGTAGAATAGTTGTGTTTAGTTTTTTCCTAGGTCTCTGGGCTATCTAGTCTCAGGTTCTTGGTCACCCAAGCAGTGTCAGCTATGTGTTTCATCTCATGCAGTGAGCCTTAAGTCAAATGAGACATTGTCTGGTTACTAGCACAGTTTTGTGCACCATTGCCCTACCATATCTTACAGGCAGGCTGCCTTTGTAGATCAAAAGTTTTATGGATGTGTTGGTGTTTATATTCCTTTTTTTGGTAGCATATAGAGTACCTTTACCAAACACACTAGCACAAGGGCTGAAGGTCCTATGTAGGCACCAGCTCAACTTCTCCATATCCATTGATTTGTGTAGGTATTGTGTTAAGCAATTGGATTTTGCCATCAGTTTGTGGAGGCTAATCTATAGTCTTAGCAACAGCCTGGGTTGTTTAGGGGTTCCTAGGGGCCAAACAACTCAATTAGATATAACCTAGGACAGATAGCTTCATTTGATGACAATGGTGAAAAGTTGGGGCTCTGTCTTCATCATTATTTGGTGATTTCCTTTAGATTGACTTCATATTTTAGGAAGCTTCTCCTATATCAGGTTTCCATAGGATGCCTCAAATGGCCTTCAAATTTAGCTGTCTCTTCCCTGTATTCCCTCCCTCTCTCAGGATGCCTCTTCTAGTTCCATTCATTTACCTGTGAATTTCATGATTTCATTTTTTTAACAGATGAGTAATACTCCACTGTGTAAATGCACCACAATTTCATTATCCATTCTTCTGTTGAAAAACATCTTGGTTGTTTCCAATTTCTAGCTATTATGAATAGAATAGCAATGCACATGGTTGAGCAAGTATCTCTGTGGTCATATAAAGCACCCTTGGGTTATATGCCCAAGAGTGGTATAGTTGGGTCTTGAGGTAAATTGATTCTCATCTTCCTGAGGAAATATCCCACCAGTTTCCATAATGGCTATACAAGTTCGCACTCCCACTGGCAATGGATTAGGGTTTCCCTTACTCCACATTCTTGCCAACAGGAGCTGTCACTTGTTTTATTGATCTTAGCCACTCTGACAGGTATAAGAGGAAATCTCAAAGTGCAGCTTTGTCCAAGTAAAGATATCCTTTGCTGTGCAGAAGCTTTTCAGTTTCACAAGGTCTCATTTATTAATTGTTGTTCTTGGTGCCTGTGCTAACAGTGTTCTGTTCAGAAAAATTTTTTCTTTGTCAATGAATCCAAGGCTATTCTCCATTTTCTCAACTATCAGGTTCAATGTATTTGGTTTTATGTTCAAGTCTTTGATTTATGTGGACTTGAGTTTTATGTAAAGTGATAAGTATGGATTTATTTGCAGTCTTCTAAAATGAAGACATGTAGTTTGACCAGTATCATTTATTGAAGAGGCTCTCTTTTTTTATCCATTATGTAATTCTGCCTTCTTTATAAAAAGTCAGGTGTCTGTAGGTGTGTAGATTTATGTTTCGGTCTCAATTCAATTGAATTCATCACCATCTCATTTTTGTGCCAGTACCATGCTGGTTTTATTACTATACCTCTGTAGTACAATTTTAAATCAAGGATGGTGCTACCTCTGAAAGATATTTGCACCCCAATAAGCCTCTTTGCTGATGCAGCAATCCAAATCAAACCAAATCAGACCAAATTAGAAAAAGTCTCAGTTTAATGAGTAAAGCGTTCCTGGGTGATTCTCCAGCCCCCTGAGAGGAGACAGGGATGAGAGACTGGAAAAACCGCATGTCTGTTTTGTGGGATGCAGCTTATATACCCTGTTGGAGTGGTCTTGAACCTCTCTAGGGGAGGAGCTCTGTTTGGCAGGCTTTGAAGGGGTGGGTTTGGGGAAAGAGATGGGGGAGGGGAGTTGAGGTGGATCTTGAACCAGAACATTCCAGACTCTTTGGGTATATGGATGCCAGGGTGCCAGGGTGGAGCTCCCACCCAAACAACCTCCAGCAGTTCTTTTATCACTCAGGATTGTTTTAGCTATCCTGAGTTTGCTGAATTTCCATAAGAAGATGAAGTTGTCCTTTCAAGGTCTGTTAGGAATTATGTTGGAATTTTGATGGTGATTTCATTGAAACTGTAGATTGCTTTTAGTAGGATGGCTATTTTTACTGTATTGATTCTACTGATCAATTAGCATGGGAGATCTTTCTATCTTTTAATATCCTCTTCAATGTCTTAAAGTTTTTACCATACAAGCTTTTCACTTGATTAGTTAAGAGTTACTCCACAATATTTTGTAGTATTTGAGGCTGTTATCATTTCCGGCATCCTCCAGCTACTCCCGGGGTCCCATGGCTGCGCATGTACCATCAGCAATCAAGCAAAATGCTTAGTCACCCCAGGACCTTATGTCCTATGTGATCTATATGCATGCACAGCATGGCCACATAAACCCCTATATGCACTGAGCTAAAGCAGACCTGCCTGCCCCATGCACTCTCTCCAACATGTTTCTTCCAGTCAGGCCTATTCACTCCCTCTTTTCTCTTTCCCTACTCTCTACCAATAAAACTCTTAAAGTGGATTTCATTGTATATTTGTGGTCCATTCTCGCTGTGGTAAATACAACAGAGGCTGCTACAAAAGGTGATGTTTTTATTATTTCATTCACAGTCCATTTGTCATCTGAATATAAAAGGACTCCTGATTTTTGTGAGTTAATTTTATATCCAACTACTGTACTGAAAGTGCCTATCAGCTGTAGAAGTTTCCTGGTGGGAATTTTAGGGTCACTGATGTATACTGTCATATTATCTGCAAATAAAGATACTTTGACTTCTTTCTTTCCAACTTGTATCCACTTGATCTCCTTTGTTTGTCTTGCTGTTTTAGCTAGACTACAAGTACTATATTGAATATGCAAGGAAAGAGTGGACAATGTTGTCTTGTTCCTGATATTTGTGGAATTGCTTTGAGTTTCTCTCCATTTAAGCTGACGTTGCCTATGAGCTTGATGTAAACTGCTTTTATTATATTGATGTATATCCCTTCTATCTCTAATCTCTCCAGGACTTTTATTATGAAAGGGTGTTGGATTTTTGTCAAAGACCTTTTCTGCATCTAATGAAATGATCGTGTGTTTATTTTTTCTTTCAATTTGTTTACATGGTGGATTACATTTCTTTATTTTCATATATTTAACCACTCCTGCATCTCTGGGATGAAGCCTACTTGATCATGGTGGATGATCTTTTTGATGTATTCTTGGATTCAGTTTGTGAATATTTTATTGAGTATTTTTGCATCTATGTTCATAAGAGAAATTGGTCTGTAATTCTCTTTCTTTCTTTGTTGAGTCTTTGAATGGTTTGGGTATCAGGGTGATGGTGGCCTCATAAAATGAATTTGGCAATGTTTCTTCTGTTTCTATTTTGTGGAATAATTTTGATATTCTACCAGGCTAAAACCACCAGGCCCTGGGCTTTGTTTGGTTGGGAGTTTTTTAATGACTGTTTCTATATCCTTAGAGGTTATAGGTCTCTTTAAATTATTTATCTTATCTTGATTTTACTTTGGTAAGTGGTATGTATTGAGAAAATTATCCATTTCTTTTAGATTCTCCAATTTGGTGGAGTACAGTTTTTTTGTTGTTGTTGTTTTGTTTTTGTTTTTTCAAGACAGGGTTTCTCTGTATAATAGCTCTGACTGTTCTTGAACTCACAGAGATCGCTTGCTTCTGCCTCCCTAGTGCTGGGATTAAAGGCATGTGCCACCACCACCCAGCTAGGAGTACAGATTTTTAAAGTGTATCTTTATGATTCTCTGGATTTCCTTGGTGTCTTTTGTTATGTTCCCTTTTCATTTCTAATTTTGTTAATTTGGATATTCTCTCTCTGTCTTTTAGTCAATTTGAATAAGGGTTTGTCTATATTATTGATTTTCTCAAAGAACCAACTCTTTGTTTCACTGATTCTTCCCATTGTTTATTATTGTTGTTATTTTATTGATCTCAGCCCTGAGTTTATTTCTTGCCATCTTCTCCTTTTGGGTGTGATTTTTTTTCTTTTTGTTCTAGAACTTTCCAATGTGCTCTTAAGTTGCTAGTATGTGATCTCCGTTTTTTTTAGTGTAAGCATTTAGTGCTATGAACTTGCACAGCCTTCATTGTGTCCCATACATTTGAGTATGTTGTGTTGTGTATTCATTTTCATTCAATTCTAGAAAGTCTTTGATTTCTTTCTTAATTTCTGTCTTGAATCTCTGCTAAGTAGAGAGCTGTTCCGTTCCCATGAGTTTGTAAGCTTTCTTTTATTTCTGTTGTTGGTGATATCCAGCTTTAATCTGTGGTGATCAGATAGGATTCAAGGTGTTGTTTCAATTTTCTTGGATTTGTTGAAACTTGCTTTGTGTCTGAGTATGTAATCAATTTTGGATAAAGTTCCATGAGGTGCTGAGAAGGTATATTCTTCTGTGTTTGGGTGAAATGTTTGATAAGTATCTATTAGGTCCGTTTGGCTTATAATGTCAGTTAGCTCTAGTATTTGTTTAGTTTTTGCATCTATTTTTTTGTCTTTGTCTTTTTATTGAGGAATTGAGACCATTGATGTTGAGAGTTATCAGTGAGCAGTGTTTATCAATTCCTGTTATTTTGTTGTTGTTGTTGTTGGTGGTGGTGGTGGTGGTAGTGGTGGTGGT